>LUCH01001231.1:50181-65847 GCA_013368495.1 Paragonimus heterotremus | reverse complement strand
GCAACACAGTGTTGCTATGCGCAGTTGTTATATATTCTGCATGTATTTAGTATGCCGCTGACGAGATAAATCGAAATGTTTACATCCCGCGACCTTTGTCTTCTTGCTGTTTTGACGAATTGGATCAAGGGAACCCAGTGCTTTAAACTGTCAAAAGAATCGAAACGGTTGTATTTGTTCTGTTCACGACATAAAATTTAAATCCACCGGGGAATAATATCAACAATGGGATCCCCACTCCGTCCGTTGTTTGCTGGCATCATTCTGGTAAAGCGTGAAAATGAATGTAGTGTTTACGATTGAAATATGACTGACAACGTTTGTGTGATTGGCCTGCCCTCTAGTCCTGCAATCTTTTAGCCACTTTGACTCGGCACACTAACGTAACCTTCACGTTTAAATCTGAACACAATCAGCTGGGCTTCCTGGATATTCTCTTTTTAGCACCATACTATTGACTGCTCAACCTAAGATTTATGGGAAAAATGCCTGGAGTAGCCGATACTCCCATTTCGACAGTTGATGAACGGTCGTCTTCTCAAAGTGGTTATTCTGTGTCGTATATAGACAAGACTATGCACCGAGGTGACAAATGCATCTCACTATCTCACAGATGGAGAACTTGTCGAACCAGTCATTATGAGACCCATTAACGCGGTCAGCAAAACATTTTACGTCGCCAGACTGTGTACGCTTGCATTTAAAAGATGCTGTACTTATTTTTGTAGCCTATTTCTATGTATGTGTAGGGTCTAAGTCTTAATTTTAGCAAACCTACCTAGAGTCGGAAAACATTTTTGTGTGAACCGTTTTCAGTAGACTAATTGAGCCTTCTGCTTTTTATTTTCTTGTGCCTAGGTGCAAAGTACCATCCGGGAGCATCGGGATAATTGCGGCGGGGTTTTTAAGCGCTACCATCTTTTGAAGGTGGCTCGTATCCGTAATCGTCGTCTCTGGGATCGTTATGTCCATCGGTGTAAAGAGATCAGTGAGGACAGTGCTGGCCATTATAACGAGCGTCTGTTGTTCCACGGTTCGCCATTTTTGCAGGCCATCGTCATGAAGGGATTTGATGAACGACATGCTTACATTGGCGGTATGTTTGGCGCTGGTATCTATTTCGCGGAGAATTCCTCCAAATCCAACCAGGTGAGTATCTCTGACCCTCATCTTCAGTGCTTTTTCTACACCTCTCACGTATATCAGTGTGCCCAGTGTGCGGATAGTTACTTTTGTGCATCCTGTTCAACTTTTTTCTCACTTGCTCGGAAGTTCGCTGTCCGTCAAATGTGCTTACTTGTGAGTAGTTTGCCAGATATGCATAAATTTGCTGTACTCCGTTGGTTATGCAGTGCGTAGTTTCGTCACAGCTTGTGTTTTGTCCAACGCCATTGGTGCACTGCAGATTGCCAACGCAACAGAATGATGTGTGTTGCGAAGTGCTAATATTTCATTTTGTCCTTATATATATATATATATATATATATATATATTCTAAAAACAGTCGGTTCGCAACAACCAATTGAACCAGTCGATCTACCAACATCAATTGCTTAGTCCCAAGGCAAGCAGTTGACTCTCGTAAAAAATTTCTGCGCGCACACGTGATCGTTGTGTATTGTCTGTTCAGTCCCATCTTACTAGATGCCAAAAACTCGATATGGTGTTGCGTAATAGACTGCTAAATTTGTTATTGGCTAAATCGAATTAGTGATGCGTCAGCTGGAGATGGGTAACAACTGAATCCAGTTTTCTTGCTTTCTGTTATAATTGCTCACTCGATTGCGCCATTGAATCGAACCATCACTTTGGCAAATACTCGGAAAAATATTAGTGTAAGCTGGTATGTCCCGCCTATACCAGTTTACAATAATTGCGACCACATGGACTGGAAGGTGAACTCAGATTCATGTTCCACAACGACCACTGCGCTTTAGCTGGTTCTGTCCTTATTTGGACTGCTTTAATAGAGGAGGCAATGAGAACGGGACTACGAGCGGTAATACTGTGGCCACAGGCTCATTACTTTATTCATCCGAGCATTCGTCTTTGTAATAATTCCGTTAGCGGGATAGGCAGGCTCTGTCTCGTTACCAGTTGACACGTGTTGTTACTCCTGGGGTTTGAGTTTTGTAAAATGAACACTACTCATTTGATTGCAACTACTGCAGTATTTGAACGGACCTTCCCAATTTTTATCGAGCAGCAGCACATCCCTATCACGACTTGCATTTGAAGTTCATCTACATTCTCCGTTCGTGTGACCGAATTATCGCATCCAAACGTCCATTTACATTCGTTTATAGGTGTTACTGAGGTTTATGGATACTGTCTAGGGGAATCAGTATTGACACGTTTACTTTAATCGGTAACCTTGTGACAAGGACTCTAGGCCAAATTGAACCCACCGGGTTTATCGAACTTGTTGAGCTATGTTCCGATCGCTATTGACTGGTTGGAGTTTCGATGTTTGAGTTGTGGAGGTTTCATCACTGAATCAAATGACCGGTTAAGTACAAATGAGTTTGTGACGGGTGGGGAATCTCTCCCCTTTTATCTTTAGATAGAATGATCTGATTGATAATTTCTTGTCAATGTTTAATTTATCCTATTTCCCTCTGTTTGGTTTAGTTGCATGCTTGAGCTTCTTGTGTGCATCGGACACTAGTGTTAGTAAATAAACATCAATAATGTTTAAGCTTTCATAAGTATGTATCGGTCTTGAAAATGATCTTTGAGAGCTTCCCAACTGGCTTTTAGTAGACAGACGTTTTCCTGAATGATGGACCAACGTGTAGAAACCTATAATGAACAGTCTACCTTATGTTTGACATTGTCTGCCTTTCTCGTCGTTGTCTGTACTGTTAAGGTTGTGACTTCAACTGGTGTGTTTCTTAAAACTGAACTATCATCATGTGACCTCCTTCTTTATTTTTCACTTTAGTATGTCTATGGGATTGGGGGCGGCACCGGTTGCCAAGCTCACAAATCGCGCTCTTGCTACGTTTGCCCACGACAGTTGTTACTCTGCCGCGTCGCTCTAGGTCGTTCTTTCATTCAGTTCAATGCGATGAAGGTAGCCCACGCCCCTCCCGGACACCACTCTATCGTTGGACGCCCAAGCACGGGTGGTCTGAATTTCGCTGAGTATGTAATCTATCGAGGAGAACAAGCCTATCCTGAATACCTGATTACCTACCTCCTTGTACCTCCAGATCCGACCGATTCTGCAATGCTGCCGAGTGCAAGTTTTGCAGGGATTTCAGCCACTATGGCGTCTTCTTCGTTTGGCGCTTCCGGTTTGTTAACTCCTAGCGTGGCTGTTGCTGCCGGGTCCAATGTGTCGTGTCCGGTCACTCAATCCCCCAACAGAAGTGTTTCGAATTCAAGCAAGCCGGACGCAGGTGCTCACTCCACTCCTGCAGTAACCTCTACTGCGTCATCGTCAGCGATCCCAACTGCTCCAGGTGGTCCAACCTGTCAGTCCGTTCAGGGTTCTGTATGATCACCCTGTTTGTGCGTCCGTCGAGGCACAGCGTGCCGATTACCTAACTTTCACATTCGCACACGCAGGAGACTTATAGTCTCACAGTGTGTTCGCACGACCGCGCGCGCACTCACACGTGTAAGTCTTTGTTAGACACAAGTGACCTGTTCAGTTTGTCTTTCCGTTCCTTTCGTGCGTACGTGCGGCTTTTATCAGTGCCTACTCATTACAACTCCCACACACGCGGACAAGCCGTTTCTGTGTCTCTCTGGTTTATTTCGCACTTGACCTAATTCACACCAAGAGTATCAATCATTCACGGCACGCATTCTTGTTTTTTCAATTAGCTTCCAACTATCAGCACGTCTGTTGCTATGCTATCTTCTTTGGCTCGCTTGTTCGCCTGCCTTATTTCCCTCCTCTCTCTCTCTCCCAATTCAATTTACACTGCCAACTAGTCTTTTGCATCGTTTTTTACGATTACCTATGGCGATTCCGATCCCACCTGTGAAACATAAAACTTATCCCACCCACTTGTGTTCAAGTTGCTTCTCTGCATACCACAGGTTTCGTTCCTTGGTGATTTGTGCCTAACGTTCGGTTCCCATTAAATGCTGAAATTTGCTTCATCAGCGTAACAACCTGATCTGAAGATTACCGCTCTGGGGGTTCAGATAAATGAAACAACTGTCAGCTGTGAGTAATCATTGAGCATGTACCTTAATATGTTAGATTTCGCAGCCGTTTGGCAAGGGAGAGTCCGCGAATGCAAAATACTCTTGTTTCTTCGTAGGACGGTTCCCATCTTTCCGCCATCACCAGTAGCGCAGGGTGACAACCATCGTTCTGCCTGTTGCGCTGCTTCCTTTCACATCTCCATCAACGCCCATGCAATTACACAGACTAAGAGAACGATCGATTGGTTTTAACACGCCATCATCAAGGGTTGACATGAGCACTGACCGTTGTCGGTCTTGAACTTTTACTTTACATTTTTAGCGAAGGAAGTACATTCTCTACCGAACAACGGGTATCACCAGCGTATTTCAAACGCCTTCAGTTGCACTTGAGTCGTCGCAGATTACGGCGATGTCGTCTGCTTAATGCAACTCACGAAGTTCGTTATCTGTGAGAATTCTGACACCACTCCATGCTTCATCTGGGACGTTAACTATGGAAAAGTTAATGAGAAATTATGGTGGTGGCAACGTTGCTAAACGCTACTGACGATCAAAAATAGGTTTGATGAAGTCACGTAGGACTTTCTTGCACATGATTGGTCGCATATGGTAAAATCAGCATGCGGGCAGCTTGGCTGTCAGACACCGGGTATTCAGGAATTACATTCTGAGCATCTTCATGCCTGACGTGATCTCATTGTGTATTTTGTCAACTCGAACTTATGCTTCATATGCCATCCCATCGTTTGGCATATCGAATCTTATTTGTGGAAACCGAAGTCGGCCGAAAAAAGTATCGTGGTGGCCAGTTAGTTACTTGACAACGGGGGATGAAGCAAATGATGTTGAGGGTCGCCTCCGCCGGTTCAATGGATCTTTCCAGTTGTGAGTCTCAAAAATCCCGAACGTCACTGTTTAAAAGTATGACTCAGGTTGGTTAACAATGGCGCTTTTACGTGGTAGTTATATCGTACACATACCTGTTTTTCCATGTTATTCATACTGTGCCTATTTTTATAACGCACGTGGGTGTACGAATGCCGTATTGTTTTTGAGGGATACGCTAACTCATGTTGCACAGTAAAGCTTCCAATTGCCGTCGAAGTTAATCGGCTGGTAACTCCAAACAACAAAAATGGGTATTTACACGTTATACGAGCAGTTCAGTGCTTCGTATCTGTATGCGCAATTTTGTGCGCGCGGATCTTTTGGGATACGCATCTTAACCAGGCCCTTCTCGAGTTCGTCCTGTGGTATACAGGTTTCACGCACATTTTATGTTGTGACCCTATAACGTTCAAATTTGACAATGACTCGTCAGTTATCAGTCCGTTAAAGCTTCGCTGTAATAACGCAAAAATGCTTCTTTAACTGACAACTGAGCGTTATTTGGGCATGTTATTCAATAATGTCTATGGCAACCGAAACCACTTCATCGAAGACAACGTGACTTCAGAAACAAACTGTTGATTTTTGCTTGAGAGGTCGGCAACACCATTATTGGTTCTAATTTCACAGACAATTAAGTAAAATCAGCAGCAGTCATGCTGCCGAGTCCGATTACATCGCTCAATCTTCGTAACATCTGCCGACAGAAGCTGAGTGGGTAGCATAGTAATGTATTCTTTTTAACATTGGGTGCGTTCGTTTTTCCTCTTCAAGTCAACGCTTCACCGCTTTTCAGATTGAATAATCGAACTAGGATGTGAACAAGGAATTTACTTAGTGCCGCAGTTTGATCCACTTCGGTCTAAAGTTAATGTTCGATTCAATCCAATGGTTGGGTCGTTAAAAGTCCGATAGAAGTCCACGATAATTTTGTTTATTCTCCAATTCTTTGGAATCAGGCAGGATGGCAGTTATGTAAACGTAATACAAACAAGTAATATTATGCAACAATCAGTAAAGTTGATTTGGTTCTAACGCTAAGTTAGTTTTGTTCACGCTCTTCCCCGACAACTTTTGCGATCCACTCCCGTACTTCTTGTGCTCGAGGATCCAAAACTGACTTCTTCGGCTTGTGATCCTGAAAACAAAGGTGTGTACAAGATAAATTATGTCCCTATTTCACATAGCAATTCACAACTGACAATTCTACACAGTTTTCCACTAACTGTGACGTGCTGTCTGTCATCCTTCCTGTTTATTTCCACCAAAATATTTTTAGTGCTCTTTGTGAGTGTGTAGAGTTGTACTACGGTTGTTCTGGCACTTTAATCAGCCCTCATGTTATTAATAAGATACTAACAAGCATGATGCATATAGATGATGAAGTAACCCAGCTACGATATACTAGCACAAACCTTTCGAACAAATGTTGATTATTGCTTATCAACGCTGGAAACATTTTTAACTGGAATTTTAAATTTTTTTGATGGATCAATGCATACAAGGATTGAGTAGCCAGATCATGAATCTACAGAAATACCAAGTCAAGTGAAGACAGAAATTTACCTCATGAACTTTGGGAAGTGAATATTCAGCAGTTGGACAGTCACATCTTTAGCAGATAGCATATTCGTTTATTTTCACAGCTAATCTTTGAAACAGTGCTGGGTAAGTGTGCACGGATATGAACATATTGAGATTTGAAGTGGGGCTCAGTTGAGGATGCGGATATGCATTTGCAAAGGTCGGACTGAAGAGGTTGACGTGATGTGAACAAAATTTTGAAGGCAGGCGACTTGTATGATTTAAGATATTGAAACACGGTAAGTTCAGGGAGATGTAACGAGGAATACCACTATAGTTGGACAAGTGCTTTGTGGACCTAGGAAAAAGTTTATAGTGTTTGGTTAGCAGTCTAGATGAAATTAGCGGAGAATATAGCCAAAAGGGAAGTACACATGCATCCGCAGAACGGAGGATAAGAGTATACGGGCTTGAAAGCGACTTAAGACGCGAACCATAAAACGTGTGTCTTTACACTTCGGTAAAACACTGTCACCACGAGGTGATTATGTGTCATTGTTGCTCAACTTAATACCCAAATACTAAACGGTTTGGTACCTAGGATGAAATTACAGAAAATTAGCTGTTGTGAACATGTGAAAGAAATTTTGACACCTTGTTGAACAATTCATTAAAGATGCTATTTGGTTCAAGTATTTATACTTCATTCGGTCTTTTTACTGCTAAGCATATTTCGGAGACAAATGTTATTTCGAGAACAACTTGTGCTCGAACAGGATAGTAGTGATGTTCACCTGAACCGTGAGCACACAGTCAGAATGAATCAAAATGGAACACTGAAACCAAGACTATTATGAAAGGTTCATCTACCAAACTTAGGGAGTTGAAACTACATGGGCACCCGCCTTTTGTAAATCTGGGCTACCAATGCGCCTGGTTAACTCATCCTACTGCAGGTAAGCTAACTGATTGACGGAATTCTCAGAACCCGTGAAGAAACGGCTGTCGCCGGTCGGTTTGAATTTACGATTCAATCGACACTGTTTCCCATTGTTCCACTCGATGAAGTGGCAAAACATTTGTGAACATATGGAGCAAGCGTGAGTGGATTTTGGATTACACATGATCTTATCAACTCCATACTTGAGTCTTTCTCCATATCACTTCATCTCTTTCCAACCTCAATACAGTGACTAGCACAACCCATGACCTTGGGTCTAAACTAATTTACCTAACCACTAAACAGTTTGGGATTCTTGGAACCTGCTCATGTGATTTTTACATCACCAACTTCATGGGTTTTGAATGGACCGCATAAAATTGGGATGATTTGTCAAGCTGACCCTGTTCAGCAGTTGTAGTATCGTTTTGATTTGATGGGTAAGTCTTTTCCGGTAACTACCGAGCACACTGTGTATCCGGTTTTCTTACATTCTTCCCTCACCTCACCACAAATTTGTTTAGGTGTTTCTTGTTATTACTGCTCGTTACTGAAAGGTCTATTTCACATACTGCTAACATTTATCATTTTCGTTCTATATTAAACCTACTGCACCTTCCTAACTGCGGGCGTATTTTAGACCTTGAGCAGTTATTCCGACAGGTGGCATTTGTTCATCATCTCGGCCACTGCATATAAGACCATCCAAGGTACAGCTGATAAAACGATGAGAAGTCATTTCAGTAGACTTATCGTACACGATTAAGTTGAGTGTTGACAATATTGTCCTTAGTTTGGTTTATACAACAGTATACATTTCAAACAAGACTGATGTCACCGTGGCAAATCCGCTGAGTTCAAATTTCGGTAGCGGCTTTCACTTTCTTCAAATTTTGTTATTCATTCAAATATTCCTAAAGAAAAGTTCGTTGGGTTTCACTTCGGAGATGTTTGTGGCCGATTCTTCAAATAAACTGCTCATTAGATAAATTATTAGGGTCTTACCTGACGTATGAAGGGTACTATCGTTGGGAACCATCTTTATTATTTAGTTAAGGAATTATCAGTAATTTTGAGGTGAGAGAAACCTGAAGGCAACTAGGCACGTGACTTTTTCCAGGTCGTCACTTTGGAGCTGAAATGGTTTCGGTAACTAGCACATCGTCCAGGGTCATCAGCAACCCGATAAAACCACTCTGACAAGAGACTATCCAAATAAAATTCGCCTTTGGTAGTAAGTACATTGTTGTCATAATCCAGGTTCTCAAGGTACCAAACGCAAAATTGATAAGGGCGCCTCAGATTTCTAGAAAAAACCAACCAGAGCTATAGTTTTTTTTTGCGTTATGTGAGTTTACGCTTCATTAGACTAACACGTATTGACAATTTTGGGATTCGGCAGTACTATTCCAACAGTGCGCTGACTAACTTCTGAAATCCTAACCTTCCGCTTCATAGAGGTGGAACCAATTGTAATCTTTTAATTTTTTAAATGATGGTTAATGATTTCCGTTTCGTTAAAACACCCAACTACTTGATGATGTGTTATGGTCGGTATGCTCGCAATTGATTGGTCTCAATATCTCTTCAGCATCACATGAGTTTTCAGGGAACACAGAAGTAAGCTTCATTCTTACCTCTGTAATCGAGTTTGGGGGCAACGATGTTCTCGTTCGTCTGTACACCTCACAAGTCTCTTGAAAGCTGCACACGTTCAGGGCGTAACATAACTCGTTACTTGATTTCCCAAGCATTGGCACAGCGAAGCGGCGGTTTTACCGTTCTCCTACCGAGCTGTTATTAAACCCAGTGCCTAGCTTACCATGTTTAGCACACGTGTATGCGGTTTCACAGTCAGACCTTCATCAAGCGCTTTGGACGATATTCTATGTGAAGACATCCATATTGACATTGCCTTTTGATAACTGAGCGATGACAGCACCCTACTGGAATTACCGGTCAAGGATGCGGCAACCGCTGAGACTCTAACCTCAGGCCTTAGCCATCACCACACACGTTATCAGTCTCTCCATCCCAGTAGACTGACTGTGGTGCGCTTCAATGGCATTGGTGAACCATTTTGGCTTAGGTAGCGTTGTTGACGGAAGCACGCTTAGTTTGTACTGTGCGCTTCGTTCCAACGTTTTCTCTTGAGCCAACTTTACGGGGGCTCATGCACATAAACAGAAAAAAAATAGGGTATTTTCATGAATTCAGCCTACACAGACCATATATGCACGTGAACGCTTGTTTAAGAAAGAAGTGATCAACATCATATTGCTTACGTTAACCGACCCCGACCTGTTATGAGAAGACCATGCTTCTTATTATCGATTCGTTACAGTTGTGTGTACGCGCATTCCTCTACTGTTCTCAATAATGTTTGTTCTCCAATCACTCTATTTTAATACGGACCGCCTTATCTGTCATCCTGTGACAGACTGGAAACCATATCCCGATTATCGTACAAAGTTGGACAAAATGGTGAGGTTGAAACAGCTCATCGGGTCTTGAAGGCTTGATACTTTGTAAGAATTAATGGGTCACTAGCTGTCTGTTTCTGTTTGTTCGATGTACGCAATGTACATGTTTTACGTTTGCGACTGACGAGACTAAATGAACTGTTAACATGTCTCAAAGTATGCCTTCCTTCTGCTGTAACGAAGTGGTTAAAAGAAGCTGAGCATTTCGTACATCATTCGTTCTTTATAACACCCACTAGAGTGATAGGAAAGTATTGAGATCCCAACAGAAGTCCACCTCAACCTTGGCGTGAAATACCTCAGAAGAAGAAATACGGAAAAATACAAAAGCGGATCGACTGGAGCGAAGTAAACGAATGAAAAGCGTTGTGAATGCGAATACGATATCCACCGCGGCGTGTTCCTATCTCGGAAAGTATTTTAATTAACGACTAGAATGATAGACACCCAAGCGGCACCTATTAACTTTACACAAAATAGTCGATTTCCTCGTATTTCATGATCACATTGTTGTTTCGGTTTAGCCCAACTGTTGATGCTCTCAATAAATAGTGTCCGGTGAGATAACATCGTTCAACCACTGCAGATTGTGCACTTCAACATATTGGTCAACTTATCGTGTATACTAGCTGCTCCTAAATACGCCCCTGGCAGATTACCACATTATTTACATGATTATCCCGCTTAGTATAGGCTAACTGACTGGACAAGGATGATCGAACGCACTCAGCCCATTGATATCATTGTCACGAACAGGCCACATTTCGAAGCCATGGACCAAAACAGAATACACACAAACATTATGCCTTCTTTTAACAACACCCGAATATACTTTTGACGCTTCAGGTGAGATGATCTGTCAAATTTCGTGACAGTTCTGACAATGATATTATGATACCACTCAGATATTCAAAACAAGTGGAATAAGTAAAAAGGTGTCATTTATACACTCACTACAACTCAACTTAGGATCTTGAAATTTCATGCTCATTGTATTCCTCAGGCCAGTCATCCTGATTGTCTCCCATGACAAAAGTGGAGGAAAAAGGAAACACTGGACATCCTTGCCGAATAATATTAGAAGTGTTGAAAGTCTCAATCAGTTTCCCACAAACTTCGCACTGTTAGTGGTCAGACAAGTCCGGAGAACATTGTAAACAATTAAATCAAGGCGGTTTTTAGATTTAAAAAGACCACAACCGTCGGTTGTCAGTGAGAGTACTGATATTTCAGAACCCACCGCGATGCAATCATATGGCAAATGAACTGTTGACCGGATTAGAATTCTGCCTATCCTTTACGCACCTGGTTATCTCTGGGGTTCATTGGAGGATGAGTTGAGGACTACGAGTAAACTGGAAGGAACAGAGACCAGATTAAGGATTTTGTGATTTTCACATAGACTTCGTGTCCTCTTTTTGAGAACGAAAATAGTCGTTGATAGTTACGAGGCTCCTTCCGGTTTCTCAATCCTTCGGACGGAATAGATGAAAAACTAGTGAAAAGAACGGGGGTTTCGTTGTTAAACGATTTAAACTATGTGCAAAAGTTTCCCAGTTTATCATAGTTCTGTCGTTTTGAAGTATCCAGTCATTCTGGAGAAAGCTGTTGATAGCAGATGTACTTGTAGTAATTTCTTGTTTCTGAAATGATTAGAACTGTGATCCAAATAGACCATCTGATGATATTTTGAACTTCGATGGCCAGGTTACCAAGCTCAAACATCCCACTGTGTCCTGTGGGATCTGCCATTTCTTGCGAGTGGTAGTTTACCCCCGCAGAGTTTTTCAAACAGCTGAATATGGAACCTAATCCATTCCAACTTCTAGTGCCAGTTCAACCGACGCCCAGACTTCTAAAATTGTTTCTTTTAGAATGACAACCCGTTTCGTCCACTTTAGATTAGTATATTTTTAGCCAATGTGTACGTGTGGTGAATTGATAGCAAGAGTCATGTCATCGTAAAACTAGCGGTTGGCAGAAGCTAACTGTCTCTGTTTGTTTCTTCTTCAACGGCGTAGTTAATTGTACCCAAAACTTCAGGTATGCACACAGTTATTTCTTGCGTGGTTGAGTATTCCATCTACAACCCGTCCTGTACATGAGGCAAATGCTTCATTGTGGATTCTTCAGCATAAAAACAACATATGATAAAAAAGTTTATGAGTTTTGCTTGCAGTGAACAATGGCATGCATGCATAAACGAAACAACTATACTACTTGGCTGTTCTTACATTAACATAAGTACTAGTGACCTCAATCGTTTATGAAATAGTTTTGAATTTGCCACAGGTTTCGAAGTGGTTATTCAAGCAATACTGATACAGAAATCTTTTGACCCATAATGGTGCAGCCTAACATCAACCAGGCGTTCATCTTTTTGGTGCCAATGACAGAAGCCACAAAAACCATTTCAATTGCAAAATGAAAAGCTGTCAGGGGCTGGACATTCCGAAATGACGGCAAAACTTTTCAGGGTAAAGTTATTATTTGTCAAGAAGAAGCAAAATTATCTCAACCATGAGTTTGATAATTGTGCTGTGCTAAGTTTCCAACCATTTATCATTCTTGTCAAAAAACGCTGGATATAACTGGAGGCGATATGTTACGGTCTTTCACGTAACTCGATCACATCTATGAAGAGGATGTCAACCGCCTCAGTCGAGAGGGCTTCAAGAAAACAGAATAACACATCTCCAAGTATACTAGACAGAATACAAGGGTTGATTATACGTTCTTATTTGACATACTGTCTGAGTAACCAAAGGAAAATTAAATAAGCCTTCTGCGTGGTGCAAACTATCCTGAATATCAGGTTGGGATCTGGAAGTCTGTTATGGTGTGTCCTGTGCTTAACAGTGTTGGTGTATATCTGAGAAAAACTGAAGCAGTTAGATTGTACATAAGTTCTGAGCTATGAACGCTGTTGGACTAAAACGGATCTAAGGTTTTGAAGGTGAAATCAAGTCACATGATGATTCGTCTGAAATAATTCCGTTTGTCTTAGATCAATGTCTGAGTACTCGAACCAAACAGTGTTTACCGTAGGTTCAGTACGATAGGTTCCTTACTCCTGAAAATTGTGGATGCTTAGACCAGTTTTTCTAATCGATTGTATCGATCTCCTTACTGCTTGGCCTTTCATATAATACCATGGCATCATATTGATGAACCCTGTTTTTAACCATCTAACCTATGACCTTTCACCTTCATGTTCATGTGACGGTATACGTCTTGATTGCCCAATGTGATTTTTAGCAAGTTCAGCTGGTTTGAAAATGCTAACTAGCCAGATATTGGGGATGAGCAAAGAGTACGACCATTGACGTTTGATTAAAGTGCGTCATCTTTTTTTCTATATCCTGATAGTACGCATGATATTTAACTAACACCAGATCAATTAGCAGTATTTTCATATGGATCCTTATATCTTAACATATTTATAGTGATGAACAACAAATTTGTGCAAACCAGAAAGATATTCGAAATCAATATCGGTAAACAGGATGTTGTAAATGTGAGGGGTGATAGTTAGAAGTTGCCGTAAAACGAGAGTTACCCGCGAAGGAATGTTCTAGAATACACTTAATCCAAAATATGGAGTGCAGGTTTGATGAACGCTAAGTATCATGCAAAGATTCAATACGAGTTTAAGCATCACCCCTAAAACGTCTACTGAACGGGAGCTGATATGTGACTGCTTAGGATGCCTTTGCAGAATATTCCTTCTTAGACCTGTCGGTTGTCACACTACGTACGATTTTATGCCACAAGATTCTTCGAAAATCTTACGCCTTAGGGTAGTAAAGGTAGTGAAAACAGGCTAGGTTGCTAAGTTTCGTTATCTATTCTTCAAAGGTCACCTACGTAACTGATACCAAGAAGCAGTTCGTGACAGAGAGAGCCGTGTACATCTCATGTTAGACTCGCGTGGGGCAAAGAGATCTTGACTGTTCCTATCTATTTTTTCGACTGTCTTACTCATCGCGCATATTTCTCAGGTCTCATTCGAATATAATATAGTTTGAACGGTCGTAGTACTCCCTATCAATTTTCTGGAGGAATACTGTATTAAGTGTTCAGTTGTATTCAACAAACTGAATAAATTCTGTGCACTTTTCGGTCGGAAATAACCTACTTTGTCACGAAAACCTGAACAACAAGTCATGCCTCGATATATATATATATATATATATATATATATATATATATAGTTTACACTATTCGGTAGGAAATGCCAAAAACATTACAGCGAGATGCACCTCTACAGCATATTGTAGTGAAAATTCGCATTATGATTAATCATCCGATCGAATGAATTTATGCCCGTTAAGGTTCACAGTACTGGTCGGATAGGATTTCTGCTGATTAGGCAGAGATCATCAGGGGCCAGACAGGATTATGAAACGAAAGCAACTGTTTAGTGCTGCCACCTCAATAGTCCAAATCAACGCAATCTTTCAAGCAGCTGATAGTAGTTAGTTCAAAGTGGTTTAAACTATACCGTCACTGACCAAACAAAAAGTGTTTCAAACCAACCGAACTTAATACCCTCTCGTAAATACCACTTGGCAAAAAGGTGTGGATTAGAATGCAGAATACACTTCTCGGGATGTTGAGAGAGGTCAGACAAAACATTCGTGACCTGTCCTAGACAGTTTCAAACGGTCAGTTTTACTGTTACTACGTTCCGTCAGCTATCTGTTTTTGATCAGTCAGCATCGCCGACACAGTATATCGGTGGTTGTTGACGACGATTAGTTGCAGTGCAACCATTAAGGTGCGTAAACGCTGGACCTCGTTGTAAATGAAAGTAAGCAGGCTGATACTTAACAGTTTCCTTGCAGCTTTGAAAGTCTTGCTTCGTTCACTGTTCTAAACTCACAGAGAAATCATGACCAAATCCGATTATCTGCCATTCGTTTGATCGTATCCGCTTAGGTTGTATGAGTCAGAGGTATTCTGGGAAGGGAAACGAATGCAGTTCGCACTAGTGGTTCTCCAACTAAGGTTAGGCAGTCTGAAAAAGCCAAACAAACGCATCTGTTTGACACTGGCTTTTAAGTACCCGCTAACTCGTTGCTGATACCCAATGTGACGCAAAAAACGATTGTGAGATATATGAAGACAGTTTTTACTGTATTCTATAAATGGTTACATCTAGACTATGAGATGTAATGATACTTTTGAGATTGACATACACGCCCCTTTCTAATCCTCAATAAAACGGCTCACTACCAGATGCCGAGATTGGTAAAAACCACCTTGGTCACGGGGACTTACTTTAGGCAAAGTGCTTAATGGCGTTTCTTAAGAAAATCTAGCGGACTACACTATGGTAACCTCGTTGCCAAAAATTCAGGGCGGCCGAGTGTTTTTGAACAAGATTAGTCGACGGTGATAAAAGCGTTCCTGCATAGCACAACGGAAACTAACATATATGAGGTGTACAAAATAGACGACTTTTATTAACGATTTGCAGGATATAAACAACTCGGCGATATTGGGATGCGTGGACTAATGGCGTTCACGATATACTTCATGTTACGTATGAGCCGTTGTTGACATTAACTTGTAGTCCCAAAACTTTGTTAACACCAACCCTCCCGAACTATACTGCTACCTTGACGAGGTGGTCGGGCTTGTGTACTGTTTTGATCCGGC
>LUCH01001231.1:15226-44168 GCA_013368495.1 Paragonimus heterotremus | reverse complement strand
CCGTGGTTCAAGTCCCGGCAGTGGCGATGATATGCACTACTGACGAGCTCTAATGAGAGCGAAACTCGAGTCTAGTGGTTCTTTTCGAAAGGGGCTGACTGGAAAGTTTCGGGGAATGCGACAGCTGCGATCAATTGTGAGTGATGTTCAGTTTGAAATTAACCAAATCCCCGACTACTCATCAGTAATAAGGAGAATTCTAAACAAGGTAGCCATTCAAACGAGGAAATTCCTGTTAGTACAAGGCATGTTACTTCAAGTAGATTGACAGATGCGATCAAAAATCGGTATGATCAAGTGGAATGCCTCCTTAGAAAGGTAAAGAAATCAAACCAAACATTATCACTTCTGAACCTTAAACAGAAGGGATATGGGAAAAAATTGTACGTTGTGCCGATGCTCATTATTAGTAACTCCTTGGTTAAACCACAACGAATTAAAACCGAAAACGTTGCGAAACCGATAACTCTTGGTTTTAGCTCGTTGTGGCTTAACTAAGGAATTACTTAATAAACAAACAATTATAAGTGCAAGTTTGTTAAGTAGAACTTTCGTTCAAGTCACTGAAATTGTAAACTGGTCAACAGCTGCTCGTCAGTTCGAAAAATGCTCCTTTTTACCAAAACATTTGTTTGAAAGAGAGCAACCAATGCGTAGGCCTTCGTATAAAAGTGTCCATCGATGTCAGTAAACAGAATAGTTTGGGATTTTATATGCGAGCAAACAGAGGAACAATAAATTATTTTGCGATCTCTACAGGATTATAGAAGAATGAGATTCTGAGTCAACTCGACAGCCCATCTTATGGAACATAAGGTTACTGACAACATTGTGGGCATCGATGTGTAGCTTTCATTCGCTTCAATTCAAACTGTTTGGTTATGAAGATTATTCAAGATGCAATTTATTGCAAACTCGGATGAAGAAAACGGAACGATGTACACACCTGAACTCGATATCTATTCAGCTATCATACCATTTTCGACCACAGATAATGCGCGGTAAGAAACTCCGGTATGGATGAGAACAGCATGATCCAAGTTTCCCGGTATATTAATGGTACCCTACACATTTTTGTCTAGTTATACGTGGAATACTTCATAGCATTTCCTAGAAGCCTAAATGTCATCAAGTGAACTAACAGATAAGAAAGAAACGAAAGTTATGACTCCGTTGGGTTACCTGTTGCCGTTTTTTTGAAAGAGATCTTGCAACAACGTCCGCTGAACCTTCCGGCGTTTTTCGGTTAACTGATGACATCGGTACTTCCAAAGTAGTGAGGCGATTCAAATCGCACCTGGGTGTAAGAAGCTGTGGACTGTTATCATCCTTAGCTGACATCAGCAATGGAGTCAGCGAAGCTGGCACAATGGAATGCGTCAAAGCTCCAGCTGTCGGTTTGTCACAATCGCAAACAGCAACTGGCGTCCTCGTCCAGTGGGTAGGAGGTGAATTGAGATGACTCTGAATAGCATAGCGACAACAACCTGAATCACTAACAGCGCAATTATAACTTTTATTTCAATGAAAACAGTAGAGTAAAACAAACGCGAATGATTTTCGTAAACATGAGTATAAAATACTTTTTAGGCCGGGAAAATATGTAGTAATTTCAGCGGAATACTGACACTAAAAACAAGCTGAAAATCTACCATAGTCTAGGTCATCTGAGTGTGTAGATATTTTAATCGATGAGAGCTAAACATTCCGATTTACTCAACACGCTTCGTCTTCAGTTGACTGTAGATTATCTAGCTTATATCTAACATGTTTATTCAGAGGAGTTTGTAATTTTACTCAAACTGACAGGTTTGAGCTGGTGTCACTGGAAACATTCTGTCCATCCTTCCTCTCCTCACCGACATAATCCTTGTCACCATCAACGTCGTAACTAGCAAGAACAATAGTTACAGTAATACACTTGCAAGTAATGACGATGAGCTATTACTACGTGGACATGCGACAACTAAATGTGGGACATAAGGAATAATTGGAAGAAAGTAATCAAACCCTTCGAAGTAAGAAAACATAAGAGAAAAGCTAGAATGCATAATCTTCCTAAGGATCATTAGGTAGCTTGCCAAGACCTATTTAACTCATCAATCCGTCAGGCGTTCTTTCAGTTAGAAAGTCAGAAAAACTGCGCCACTAAGTCCGTGTATCTTCTGTAAGATTCACGAAGCTCGCGGCCAGAGAGTAGAATATAATCTACCGCTTCTAGTGTAGTGAGCAATCGTGCTATATTACTCACATCACTGCTATTCAGTAGTGGGGCAATAACATGGGTTTTGACATTGAAGTAGCCGCAGGAAAAATACCAGAAAAAACAGAGTGCAGCATGCCATGATATGGTTCTCGGTACATACAGGAATTAAGCATTAGCCTCTGTAGCAACCGTAACGTTCTGAGGTCAGTACCGTACGCAGAGGAGTGCTTTTGTTTGTTGTCATATTGAAATGCAGAACCCATATGTTGATTTCCTGAATAAATGACCGTTGCTCCATCCGTGTTCTTGGTCCACAACACTAGTTTATCACTACCTATTTTTATTTTTCTCATCTATCTATTAAAATATGAAATACAAGCAACCAGGAAGTGATTGTGCAAAAACAGTTTGTTTTCGGTATAGGATGAAAATGTCTGAACATACAGTAATGAAGTGAAACAGTTCACAGTTAACAAAAGCCTGAGTAATTTTTGCCAGAGTTGTATCATTTTTTCAGAAACCGATATTTGTTTACTTGAGAGCATCATACACGGCTTTCATCCAATCAGGTGTACCCAAAAGCTGAAAACGTTCAGCATCTAATGGGTATACCCCAAATACGATAAGAGCCAAGCGCCGACAAATTTGTAAACAAAGGTTTAATGTAAATCTTGCTTCAGTCGGACCGGTTGGTTGATCAGACGGACAGGTTCCGTGCGTCCTAAGAAATTGTTCTTATTTAGTGATACTATAATGAAGAATAGGCAAATCGACGTGAAATTGTATAAGGAATTACGAATAAAGAACAGATTTGATTAACTGCCTTTTATGATTTAACTCCTAACATGCTCAGAGAAATAAAGTTCTCTATTTATTTGTGTGATCGTCATAAATATTCTTCCCTTTATTGGTGTGAATGCATAAATCTTACTTCATGTTTAGAGATTACAACCCTGCAGTTATAAACAGCTGGTCGTAGTGGATAACCGTTTTGACTGTTCTAGGTCGCATCATCGCCACACTTGCCAGTAATCTGAAAATACGACCCCTGAATAGGCGACAGATGTTAGTTCAGGGGTCCAATTACAAGACCGAATGGTCAGGGTCACCAGGGATGCAGAAAGGTATGCGAATTATTATCGATAACGGTTACGTTTCCCTTTCCCGTTAGGATGAAACCAATCAGCCATCCACTACTTCGCAAGTGAGCATTGGGACTAACCTTTTCAAAAACGCCGCTCAACCGCTCCTATGACCCCTTTGCGTGAACCCACTTTTGCAAGTAAACCGTGAAAATGACTGGTCGATTTCCACCGTATTTTGAAACCATCATTCAAGTTTAATTTTGTGTACATTTGTAGACTTCTCTCAACTACGATTTCCGCCCTGTTCGGACACTCGGATTGATTAGAAAACATCAGTTTACAGCCGAATCGATCTGACAGGCCGATAGGCATTGATCAGTTTTCGTTCATTAATGAAGATCTTCGAGCTTCTTGAACAAAAATCGATCAAGTTATTTTATGTAGCACAGTAAAGACACATGAACGGAGGTGTGCAACAACGCTTTTCAGTGGAATTCACCAGGTTATAACTTCAGTAACCAGCTACATGCTAGATACCGTAATCAACGATAATAGTTTCAGTAGTTGATCGAAGGTAGTCTAAATATATACTATTGTTGATATATAACTTCACCCTATAGGTTTAATGAAAACCTTCTACTTCGATGATAGTTTAGCCTTTTCAACAATTTAGTCACATATTTGATGGCGTGTTTAAAGTAGATCGTAATAAATCACTACCGTTATCATTAAGAACAACAATACATAAGTGGTACTTGGATTCAGACCATGTACTGGCACATTGTCGTCTGACCTTACTGTCGATAAGCAACTATGACAACGAATAGTTGTTCAGAAGCTAGTCAGGTAGTAGGTGAATACTAAGTACTAAACTGGTTAAGACTGCAAGTTTACTTGTTCTCACCCCAAAAACTTGACCAAAATCTTGCAGGCCATTGATGAAGCAAGTAATGTCGCACGCTGCATTGCGGTTCATGGGTTAAATCCACATTGAATCTCAGAGGAATCACTCTGATATTGTTAAATTCTAGACCGAACATTCCTCACTGCATTTCATACGACAGATTTGGAAGAAATCTCGGTGGGAGGCTGAAATATGATTGGACCGCTGTTCATGAGGCTTCGTTAACGGAGGAAAACAAAAAAGTACATCGATTTTCCTTCGATGAATACCAGCCAACTCTTAAAGACTGTGCATGCTGCTGGTCCACGGCGTTTGTCTGTCAATGAGGCTATCGGCGGAACATACGATATACTCAACTATAATGAATCCAGGGAACTACAGCGCTTGGCAGAACATTTCTAGGATAAAGTTAGGCATTTACATAAGCAATTTTAAAAGGAGTTCCACCTGCGTGCACGAGTATTTTGAATACAGCGCTCGAACTACATCAGTACCGTGACAAACAACACAGTGTACTCAAAATAAGATGGACTCATGTTGCAATTCTACGTTCGGTAATTCACGCTTTTCATTCAGTCATTCTATGTGAGTGAATGTTATACCAATGAATATAGTAATTTTAGGCCACAGTTGACAACGTCAAGGTTGAAAAAATATTTTTATATTGAAATAAACAAAATGAGACTCAAAGAGGACATTTGCTATTTGGTCAGTGATTAATCGTGCCTTGTTAATCTTTCACCAGATTGCTTACCACAAAGGTAACGAGTGCGGTAGAGAATAGTCGGTGCGTTGTCAGCGGAATTGCTCACAAACGGAGTTATCGTGAATAATCAAGTGTTGCTAGCAGTTGAAACTAGAATGAACACTACAGAAATCACAGAAAGTTATAGCTGGATGCCTTTGGATAAACTGATAACAGGCGAATAAAAACAGTGAGACTGAAGTGGATAAAAGCTTGATGAAACTGGACAATATAATCAACTACTTTACTAGAAGTAACGGAAGTCCTTATGTTGAACAGTGAAAACGAAGCGGTAACGCACATCATTCAAAGGTAACATCATGGATTAATAATGAGATTATCAGAGAGTTCAGGTCAAAAGTAAAGTTACAGGCAAACTCTAAAGGCTACACCTGTAAAATTTTATGCTCAAGCGAGCTCAGTGGAAAGCAAACCCTCGAACTGTTTAGCAGGGTTTTGAAGTTGGTGTAACGGTTGATCCAACCAACAGTGATTCTGTTCAGAACACTCCGGATTCCAACGCCCTGTGTGAAACAACCGGTGCCCGAGTCAGCCAAATCCGACGTTATCTATGAATGTTGATCTACATGTGGAGCATCCTACATAAGCAGGACTGAGCGCCATATGAGAACCAGGGTCATGGAGCACATCCCGAAGTGGGTCAAGAAACAGGTCACACAAGCACATGATGTCACAACGGCGCATAGAAACAGAGAGCCCGCATCATCTATTGCACGTCATATTCTAATGATGCAACACCAATGCGATCCCACAACGGCATTTCGCATCATCTACTCAACGTCACACAGGCGAACACTGCGTCATGCTGAAGCTGTTGCAATCCGAAAGTTCAAACCCGTGTTGTGCGTTCAGAAACAACTGCTTGTAGGGTTGTCACTACCGTGGTAGTGACAATGATTGTGCACTCTGACAATTGGCTTTCTATGATATCTTGTTCGTTTTCTCCATGATATATAAATGGTCTGTAGTATGCACTCGTAAAGATGCAGTGAAATTTGTCCGCACATAAACCATGCATTATCAGCCTACTGTCTTCTTTATTCAGAAACCGAATACTTTAGTACCGCATTCACCTAGTAAAAGTGGCGTGTGTCGAGTTTAATATTGGGTGACCGTTTAAGAACTATTCTACTGTTTCCAATTAGCTTTCTTGCAGATCTGCAGAATTATCACTGTTTGTCGTGTAGAAGAACGTGACAACATCATTAGTATCAGTGTGTACTAAATACCGAAGCATAGGAGCAAATATTTCACACAGTGGAAAGAAGAAAACTATCGCACCTTCACTCGATAAAGTGAACCAGTAGGCGGAGTACATCGGAAGTTCTATGAAAATTTATTTATCAGTAAGGTAAATTGCGGATGTTTCAAAATCACGTTGCAGTTCAGTGTACTCGAGTCCCTTCTATATTCAACTAAGCAGCATAAAACAGATTTTAAATGCAATTTCGACGTTGAAAAGGTCAAACGAACCACACAAGTAACAGTTGTAGGCCTGGGAATTTGGTCAGCCAACTGGAGCTAATAAACCGTAGGATCTGAAGTATAATAATGAGAAAATTTGTAAGGTCGAAGGCCGAGGTGAGTCAGTGTGTTGCAGTACATAGAAGTTTGGCAAATGGGAGTAATGCAAGGGGGAAACACCAGTGTTATCTCGACGATCTGCAGCGCTGGGTTACATTTCATTCGCTCCTGTTTAACTATTAAAAATGCACATCGAGGTATATTCGCCACTTGTCATGCACAAAATAACTTCAGGAAGTCAATGGACGAGTACTCTCATCCGTCAATGATATTTAAGATCTATGGCCGTAGAAGGTTTCGGTTTATGGTATTGAAAAAATTAACAAAACACCCAGGTTGCTAGTCTGGTGGTATTGGACGATTTTATTGAACAGTTTTCCCACGAAGTCCCACTGATTTGTACACCTGAACCATAAATCGAATGAGATATTTTTCTTGTTGAACCTTATGAGAGATAATCATCCAAACGAGTAAATATAGATTGAAGCTACAAAACACGTTTTAAAACATTTATTACGTTTACTATACACAACTGTTGCTCAAACTTGATCAATTCTTCATGTATGAGCGATATACCAGAGGTGATACTTTAATATAGATAGTGTTACCAGCCACCAAAGCTACTGAAGCACATTCGTACAGCAAATACGAATCACTGCCTCGGAGATCGCACGTCAAATTTGTACTGACACAAGTATCTCCTACAATGAAAACAACCTTCCATTATTGTTATGGTAAACCGCATCTGGAACACTGTCCATAACTGTGATAATAATGTTATCAGTAGCATTGGGTGACGTCTCAATGTGAAAGTGTTTTACGTTTTTCCAAGTCTCTAAACAGCATAATCGTCTGCACAACTAGGTGCAGAGGCACGATTTCCAGTAACAGTGATACTGTTGTATAATATACACCCTAGGTTGTGAGTAGTATAGTGCGTACATTCAACAACTAGTGGGCGGGTCTCAATGCTAGGAAGACAACAGACCAGAAGCGACGTGAGACATGTCGCCAAGGCGAACGATAATGTGTTGTGGATACACGTCAAACCATGCAAATGGATGTACACCTTCGTTGTACTTTGTTTTAACATAAACTGTACAGGACTTCATGCAGTAGACAACTTCGCAGGCTAAGCGTCATTTGCGATTAAAACAATACCAGTTCACTAGCTTTAGAAGTATGTTTGTGTGATTTTGGACTGCCTCTCTCCAAGAAATACAGCCACTTCTATTTACCCCTTTCATCTTGTTTTATTTTTCCTAGTTATTTGGATGAACTGGTCGAACATCTTTCTGCACTTTTGTTTCTACATTATACGCCTCTTGCCGTTAGCTTAGCGCAAACGGTCTAGTTTAGCTAGACTGGCATTTTTATCTCGCTTGTGAACTCTTGATCAGTCAATTAATACTTTCTCTTTCACATGGGTCCAAGCTGGAGCTAGTGCATGAATCCTGACTTGCTGAACGTTCTCCAATTAGGAAACAGTTCTAGTTCAATTTCATTACAACAGAAACTCAGTGACACTTTCGTCAGTAATACAAACACCAAACGCTTGCCATTTCTAACAACTCATTTGTTACTCTTCAGAGTGATTTCGTTCGCATCTTTTAGGGATGTTGTTTAACATACTCGAAGAATCTAGACATTTGTCGCTTGACGCGCTTTTGAGTGCTGCCGAGTGGGTGTGGACCCACTAAGAGCATTTTCTCTTCCCCTCTTGGTTATTAACGTTGGTGTCAAACTAGGAAAGAGTTAACTACTTATCATACTTCCAAACAATGCTTGAAGTTTACGGTTTGCTTTCCAAACCTGCCCCGTCCTTTTAGTTTGATGCCTGTTGGGAGGGCAGGCTGATTGCTCTCGAGGAAAGGCATTCAAAACATCTTGGTGAGGGAGGGCTAAACGCACAACCACTTGTTCACTACAAAGCAAAGAATCATTTTGTCGTGATCTGCTGTATAGTGGTTTTCTAGAAAACGTTCTCGACCTCCGGGAAACTGAACGCCGGAGCTGATTGTCCAGTTACACTACTTGAACTAATGAAACGAAGAAGATTGGGGTAACTTGGGAAAACATTAATCTACGTTACTATTAGCTGGGTAATGGCATATAAAAGCGACGCGGCGTATATAGTAAGCAAGCCGGTGCGACGGATAAACTTCGTGGGCTAAGGCAGTAGGGATGCTTCCAACATGCGTACTGATGAGCTCACTCTAGAAATTGTAGGAAAATTCATCCGGCCTCAATGAACATTCCAGAACAGCTTTAACAGAGATATTCAGCTCAGTCAGCCCATGGGTGAGGCAGCATCAGAAATGACTCGAAAAACGTTCTTGCTGGCTGTTAGAAAGATGATGATGTACTAGGTTTGTGTGTTAAACACACATTCAAAATCCAGAGTTAAACACCGTAAAGAGACGCCATGAGCACTACCTGAACCGAATCCTCCTCTGTTACATCGGATGAGTCTTCGGCATCAGTTGAAAAGACAGTGTTCTTGTGTAAACAAGGATGCTCTAGATAAAGCGGATATTTGAAGTATGTTTACTTCGCCCAGTCGGAAAGAGTTCCAATAGCCAGCTCGGGTAAGCTAAGTGGGTGTTGACAATTTTGAAGGATATAAAGTGCAGCAAGCTGATTACAGTCCAAAAACCTAGCGAAAAATCGGTCTTGAGCTAAAAGTATGCACTGGATCACAATATGAGGCACGGTAACATCATGACTAACGTTTTGGAAGTTGTGGCAGAAGATGGCAGCATGTGAAGTCAGGTGTGTTCAGGGGTGATCGGAATATAAGTCAACTGTAGAAGAAGAAAAGGAAATGCAAGACTTGAGGGCAAAAACAGCAGTCAACACATATGCCACCCCTACGACCGAAGTAAACTTATTCACAAAATAAGCTCAAAAACGCGTTGGTTCGAGAGTACCGGAGAGATTAGTGTTAACGTGAAGTAGTAAGTTGCTCTGAGATCGGCGCATTGGAAAATACGGTTTAATTTTCGAGAACTCTACTACCTGCGGTCGATTTCACTCTCCTGAAATTGTTTCCTTCAAAAAAAAACATAAACGGACACAAAAGAGACCAATCAAAAGTAAAGCGCGATTAAACTCTTCCTCAAGTAAAGGTGTTTTATCTTAAACTTTGGTAACTGTTGCTCAGAAAATCACGCTTTGTGAAGTTGTTCAAGGTAAGTTTGTTTTACCTATTTAATGATACGAAGAATTCTGGTACCACTCAGGCCCTTCAGTCCTTGCCTTATTAATCCAGAATTATGATTCCCAATTAAAATTTTCAAAATTTCTGGTGATGGTTAATGTGTTTTTTCATTTTGAAGATTCGAGTTTAAGTAGTTCCGTATTTTGAAAAATTCATTAAAATACCCCCAGTTTGAGCTATTATTTGTTGTAGCGATGAAAGCTGAAATATCGGCATCTAATCTGTCGAGGGGCTACACATTTCCAGTTCACAGAAAAGTAAAAGACACAAGTACTTTTCTCTTTAAAAACCATCGACGATTATTATTATTATTATTATTATTATTATTATTATTATTATTATTATTATTATTATTACACTTGAGCCTCACCAGAAGTTTTAAAAACAAAATAATGTTGACAAAAGAAGGAGGATATCAGACATTCTGGACGAACATCACTAGAAGTGGTGAACGCCCGAGACTCTCGTAGACGGCTGATTTACAAGATTCGGAAAAATTGCACTTAGCGAGTTCAGCTTTGTGTCGATTCGTAACTGGAGAGAGAGGAATATCGGGAGCAAATGCTGGGTGACTGGGTGACAGTTGAATCAAAAGTATTGTGAAGGAGCACGTGTGAAATCATTCTAAACTATTCTGGACAACCTGCTGAAGATTGATGGGAAAATCTAACTGCAAATTACAAAGGCTCAGGAGTTGTGCTAATGAATAAAACGGAATATACGAAGAAAATGTTTGAAATTCTGAGTGACACTCAGAAGTTTTTGCCAGATGACACTCCCGACAACATCCAAGAATTGGAAAAAGAAATCACTTGCAAGTTAGAAAAGCTGAGGACAACTGGCGTAATTTCTGCAGACCAATGCAAGCCAATGGGTACAAGAACGCCCCATATGTATGGATTGCCCAAAACCCACAAGCCCAATGTCCCACTTCGGCCCATTATGTCAATGTGCAACGCACCGCAGCACAAGTTGGCCGGTTGGCTAGCTGATCTGCTTGAACCGGTCAGAAAACGTTTCAGTAAGTACAGTCTGAAAGACAGTTTCGAACTTGTGAATTGTGTAGACGGTCTAGATATTTCGAACAAACTGATGTGTTCATTAGATGTGACGTCCCTCTTCACTAACATTCCTTTGCATGAAACTGTTGATAACATTTGTAATCTTATTCTAAGCAGCAATGCTCCTTTTCCTATTCCAGTGTCCGAACTAAAATTATTATTACTCTTGTGCACACATAATGTGAAATTCAACTTCCAAAAGTTTACTTTCCGGCAAGTGGACGGTGTTGCAATGGGCAGTCCACTAGGTCCGCTCCTAGCTGATTTCTTTATGGCTAAGATAGAATCTGCATTAGGAGAAAGTTTGTCAAAGCCGATACTGTACAAGCGCTACGTAGACGACAAGTGATTTGGACGCATTATTTTTGGAGTTGAATCAAGCACATCCCAACTTCAAGCTAACTAGAGAGAACGAAGTAAACAACTGCCTTCCATTCTTGGACATTCTAGTTACCCGAAGATCAGATGGCACGATAGGAAGATCTATTTACAGAAAACCTACCTGGACAGGACAGTATATACATTTTGAAAGCTCCTGTCCAGTGCAATATACGAGAAACCTTGTTCGAACGCTTTTTCACAGAGCACGGAGGCTATGCACAGATGATAATTTATCACGAGAATTAAGCACACTCAGGGATACGTTGTTGGCCAACGGGTACCTTTTATAATTTATAAAGAAACATAGCAGTGTCATTACCCCCAAGGATACAAGAAACAACAGTACCCAAAAAGACGATATACTTAGAACTCCCTTTCGTAGGGGACGGCTGGTCAACAATGACAAAACGACGTCTAACAGCTGCTGTATTCAGATCTTATAACGCTGTAAAACTATGTATAGTACAACGAACCAAGGCCTTGCCAATCTCCTCGGCTACGAAAAAACAGCCTACGTCTGTCACATCCCACTGCCTACACAAATATTCATGTAGTTGCAGTATGAGCTACATAGGGAGGACAAACCGTCAGCTGGCTTCTCGTATCAAGGAGCATGTTCCCAAGTGGCTGGAAACATAACTAGAAACGCCAGGCGCACGCATCGAGGTCGATGGGCGACACCCGGCATCATCAATAGCGAAACACATAATCCAAACAGGACACAGAGTCAAGGTTTGTGACGTATTCTCTGTGATATTTCGAAGTCACCGGAAACGTATCCTCCAGTTTGTTGAGGCTTTGGCTATCAGACGTTATAATCCCCCCCTGTGTGTTCAAAAACAGTTTGTGTTGACGCTGCGGCTGCCTTGGTAGTCAGCATTCCCATTTGTTTAATCTTCCTTTCTGTGTCCGTCTGTTTAATCCCTTAAGCCATTATTTCCGCCCTACGGAATGTTACTCCGGAGAACATCACATTATTTACGTCTTCTCATTGCTTTATTCAAAATCACTGTTATATGTCTGTTGTCTTGGGCCATTTCCATTTTGGCACCAGCGGGTTCCATCACAAGCTGGAAACACTAATGTGCCACATATGTACAACACGGACGATACCAAATTTTGTCTTAAGGAGAAACAAAGTATCCCACACTTTTCTCATCTTCATTCAAAGATTAAGAAACACAACAGTAACGAAGAGGGATATCCAATTTTATCTGCAATATCTTGCACTTGATGCATTTAAAGGAGCTATTAAGTTCAAGCATGTCAACGGTTTTGAAACTCACGTGGTGCGCACGCTTAAATTTCCTCGCTTGATTCATCTGGTTTGGAGTAACACAACCTTCACTCTTCAAAGATATTTGTTCTTTTTTCTTCAGAAGTTGATTGTCCAGGAGCGCATTTTCCTGGCTAATTTTTACATAGAAAGAGAAGTGAATACAACGATTAGGTATTTTCGTATGCATGTTATTGCAAAACATGTTTCAACGGCAACTTCTTTTTTATTCGTCCGTCAACGATTTGTTTCATTCGGAATGAAGCAGTCCATTATGAAATTGACGTACCGGCTCTTGTTAAAGATGAGCAGCAAGTAGATGCTTTATATATGATAAGCACTATCTGATCCATTCACACCTGAATTCGTCCACGATAGAACTTTCAATCATAATGTGAAGATATCATGGAAACGAAACTGGCTCTAACTTACGTTTCATACACTTCTGACTGGGAACTGGATAACTAGGGACAAGAAATGATTTATTAACAGAATGAGAGCAGTAAATTCTGTCAACATTACAGGTTATCTGAGTGATGCACATTAGATTTTGTGCTTAATAGCAGTAGGAGAGTCAGGTGCATTGAGTTGCTAATAACGTTCCGCGATTTTTGTTGCTTCCTAGTTGAAGCTTTTTTCTGCTTCTGACCGTACATTCTTCAAAATAGAGAATATCAACCTCGATACACCGCCCAAAGCGATAGCAGTTTTACCGCTTTACTTACAAATTTTCCCTACAAATTGCTAATGCGACATACACATTAGAACCGCAGTGTATTTTAGCCGCATATTTGATAAGCTTACAATTTACAACGCATGGTCGTAGTGGTATGTGAAGTTCCTCAGCTAGCAAGGATTGTTCACATAACCACAGAATAAAACAGTTGGTAAACTCCCCCGGTGTATTTTTGGTGTTTTATTATACCCTTTTACTACAGATATCTTGTGATATGGTTGATATGACGCACCAGCTGCATTTCCATCCAAACTGCAATAAACGTTGTCAGTCATGGCTAAGATCTCTCATAACTTCATACTTATAGTTTGGAAACGGATTTGTTGGTTGCAGTTCTCATTAAACAATTCATTGAGTCATACCTTGAAGATCTCCTGTACATCGTGGATCCGAATCTTACAGGCTATTCAAAACACAGACCTTATGGCGGGTAACGTTAAAGTTTGTGGGTTTAAAAATATCCAGTCTCAATCTGTCTTCAGAGGTGTTTATTGAGCCATCCCGTTTTATAACGTGCTCAGTTGTTCAATCCAATCCGAGAAGGAAAAAGGACTTGGTAGTGCCGTTTGCTGAGAACGAGTCAGAAGTAGACCAAATGTATTCTAGAAACATAGAGCGAAACGATTACAGTACATGGCCGAAAAGAAGCAGAACAAATCAGACAAGACTATCATACATGGGCTTCAGAGGCACAGAGAATCACACGAACTGGTCATATATGGCATTCAGAGTAATAGAACAAATAACTTCCCGTGGGTATTGGAAACGAAACGCGAGAAAACGCAATTCAGATAGCGTACAGACGTTCGACCTGGTTAAGTCCTGTAGTAAAGATGCCAACTTGTCTTTGGTCATAACGAGCACTGTTTGCCGACGCTGCGGCCGACTGGCGCAAGATGTGAGGTGGACAGATGATGACCTGGAGTCTTAGACAAATGAAAGCGTTCACGGAGGAGTTGGTCACTGTAGGTCGGGTCCATCTCCCAGGCTAGAGATCTGACGACTCGGAGAGTGGATGGCTTGGGACGCTGCGTGAAATGGGGGCTAACCGAGCTCAGCGGCGTGAATACTGTCATCGACTGACCAACTTGTCTGTGAAGTGAGTGCACTTAATAACTCGTGACAGTAAAAGCATTAAGGAAGCTGTCTTGCTGATGATGTGTTGTCTCCACTTACAGCTCGGCTGTTTGTTTAAAAAATGTAGGCACCTTGATATTAGACGTCTGAATATAGACGTAGGTCTTTTTAGTGTTTAGGTCCCCTCTCCTATCCGTTTTTTCTCCTCTTATATGAGTTTTTTCTCCTTTGTGGATGTGAGGCATTGTGAACCACTGACGTATTGCTGTCTATGATGATGCACCTTTAGTGTTGCTCAGTAAATTGAATAATAAGTGCTGATCCTGACAATCACTTACCAGTGGATTTGTGGGCCGTTCTGCTGATAACAACAGCTCTCTTTATGTTTTCTACTGTGCGTAATTGTACGTTCAAAACCTGCAGAACTTTTTCGAATTATAGTGCAACTTTAATTGGCACGACTTATTCCATAACAGTTTGGCATATGGTCAATTCATTACCTCAGGTAAAACTGCCGGACTGATCGGACTCAAAGGATACCTACGCCGTATTCCTTATAGTTTTACCAATACACACTGTAGCCACCGTAGTTTTAAGGGGATAGAATCGGAGGGCCTGTCAACAGGGGACTTTTGTTGCACATCTAGTCTTGGCTGGTTGCCAAACTTTAAGGTGAAATTAGTTCGAAACTTCCTTTTTCCAGGCCAAAGGTATGCAGACAATTGGTAGCCAAAAACAGATTGAAAAGCATGAGATATAAAAATATTGCAAATATATATGTAAATTTTACTGCACGTCGGATATAACCCAGGGTGAAAGTGATTTAAAACATCCACAAAAAAACCGAACAAAAGCCTTAAAACATAATATACCAACACATATAATACACCAACACATTCAAGTCGTGAACACAAAACCGCGCTAGTATTCACGTACTTCATCGCGTATTATGGACGATAGCAATTTTGACGACTGCACCTCATTAGTTTTTCTTTGTGAATGGTTAAGGTGGCACAGTTAATACCGTTATTTCAAACACCGGGTGCTTCAATGCTGTAAATTGGTTCCATTCATAACTGTCATCTGATAAACGGCGGCCCTCTGCATATGTTGTTTCTGTTATCAGTCACCATAGTTGGTCTCTTATCCACAAACGATTGGAAAAAGACAATTTTAGCGAAGTATTATTGTGATCGTTGGATGGAAAAGGTTAACGAGGAGTTGCCACTAGCCCGATTTGGTTTCGTATTACCATGTTCCGTAATAAACGATGCGTCTGTGGTAATGCTGATGATTCTCTATTAATTTTTAGTACCATGATGAACTTTCTTAATAAGTGTAGTTTCTTTATATATCTTTATTTACTACAGCCAGAATCGACAGCAAATCAAACCACAATATCCAAGGGTATGGTTCGCTATTTAAACCTTATATGGATGCGTGCTTATCCGGTACTTTTAGGTACAGCCAATTTATTGTCACGATTAAGAAGGATGTATTATTTTACTGCCTTTCAGGGATAAAATACAGCAACCTCCAGAGGTTACAAGTATCTTTTGTTGATTGAGGCTGTATGTTCGTAAGTCTACATGAAACTCACATCAGCTTGTCTCGTTTTTGAAGGACAAATGGTGTACTTCAAATAACTGGAGACAGTGAGCGTTTCCTTTTAACATTTTCTATTTTTAGCCTCGTAGCAGGAAATCTAACCAAGTCATAAAATGCACTATCAGACATCGTTATCATTTTAATGAGTGCTGCTTGAAACTACTTTCTTGTTAAACAGGATGGTAATTAACCAGAGCAGCTAGCTAATCAAGTAACCCGTCATCATGGACAGCAATACATCAGTGGTTCACGCTTGCGCTTGACTGCTCTATGACCAAGAAAAAAAGCATATCTTTTATAGGGAGGAAGAAGAAAAAAAGAAAAGGAGGGGAAGGGGACCTAACTACTAAAAATAGCTACGTCTGTATTCAAGCATCTAATATCAAAGTGTCAACACCTTACAAACAAAAACCGAGCTGTAAGTGGAAATAAGGCGTCATCAGCAAAATAACGTCCTTGAGGCCTTCACTGCCTCGCGTTATTAAGTGCGGTAACTTTACAGACAAATCGGCCAAACAATAACGACATTTACACCACTGAGCTTGATTAGCCATCACCGATGCTATAAGTCATGAGGTCACCAGACCAAGAGACAAATCCACCCAACACTTACCAACGTCTTGGTGAACGATTTCATTTCTGCACGCCACATCATCATCTGTTCACTACGCCCCTTGCGCCAGTCGGCCGCATCTTCGGCAAAGATTGCCCGATGTAACAGATGATTAGCTAGTACCCTTAGTGTTGTGTTCCTATTAGTGTACACTCAACAGTAAACCTTACAGGCTGAAACACCTGTAAAAAGAACTCGTGACTCAGTAGAAATACAAACTATATTATCTCGACAACGTCATGTTATGTGCGTGGACGAATAAACGGTTGGTCGGTGAAGGCACAACCAACCAAGACTTAGCTTAAGTCTCAGCACGAGTGTGGGGCACACAGACGGCTTTGATGAGTACACACCAGCTACTGCACTGCCTACCATCTGAATCTGTGCAAAAATAGGGATTGGACAAAAGAGTTTCTTTGGCAATCACTAGCACATACCAGCTTCTTAACCTCCTTGTTGCCATCTGACACGAGCGGTCGAACGCAGACATCAAAGGGCAAGTACCTGACAACCATTTACTTCCTCTACCCTGAGTGGTCAAGTTTTGCTACCGTAAATTCATAGACCCGCACTGTTGCCCTATAGACGCGACCTTCAAACCCCAGAGAGATACCTCTTTGTCGCCAGTGATGTCTCAACTAAGCGAACGTCGACCTAGCCTTAGAGACACTCACTTCTATTTAATTCATTTCACCTTCGCCGGTGCAGCTTCGCACTTACACAAATCGGTCAACAACCTCCACGAATTTACTGCCTAAAATGAATTCTATGTAATCTTAGCTATCTTGCAGAAGAAGCAACCCGTACTTTGAAAATGCAAATCGAACTCAGAAGTATTTGGCAGAGCTCGAAGTAGCGCCTAGCATTGTTTGCGTTGCTTGTATGTTATCAAACAACAACACCATATGGTCGGGACAATCAAGATCACTCGGTCTTCCACCATGCAAGAAGTCTACGACGGTATCTTGCGAGTATTGTAGAGAATCCTCTATCATTCCTCTTGCTACAAAATATTGAAAACTGGTGAAAGAGGAGGGTTTTGATGTTCACCACTCATAGCGCTGAAACTATCAGAACCAAGCTGAAGTATGGGAATAAAGCGCTGAATGTATGTTCAAATACCTGGTGGATACATCCCTGGGTTTAGGCAGTTCTAAAAGTGTAGATCAATCCATTGAACTGAACGCACCTTTACATTGGAGAAATACGGCGATATTTGGCCGGCGGCACATATGGCGCTGTTACAGAATTTAAAGAAGGGCAAAAATGTGATCTGTGCATCCCCACTCAGCGCAAAACCCTGCCTGTTTTCCCCTGATGTGTGTCCGTCGAGCTGCAGTGAGTCAGTGAGTTGGTATGGATACCAGAACCCTAGAGATTACTGGGGTCAAGCTAACTTACCTATGGTTTTCGCAAGAGCCCCGGACTCCTTTCTTGAATATGGGAACTAATATCCAGTGTCCCCAGTGCTGAGGAATGGTTTCCGTTGTACACACAAGTTGAAACAACTGGGTCAGAGTCAGTACTAACGCCTCTCTGTTTTATTTTAAAAATGCCGGCACGCAGATATTTTAAACAGCAGCTTTATTACGTCTGCAGGCCGAAATACAATTGCGAACTTCAGCCTAATTGAGTATTGCTGCATCTGCCGACCAGGCTGCTACATTACAAGTATCTGGCGGCAACCCAATAGAAGCAGGAGGCTAGCTAAGTTCACCCTCAAATTGCTTCACTCACCACTCTAACCCTCTAGACTTATTATTGACGAGCGTGCCATCTGTCTCGCTGATAGCTTCACTAAAAGACAGTCGTTTGGGATCAGTAGGAGAGATAACTTTAAAGTGTGAGCCGAAGTTCCCTGAAACGAAAATGGTCTCCATTTCATCAACTTTTCCACTAGCCAAGCCTCACAGTCGGTCTTTAGGCCACATTTCAGCTTGCACTCGAGATCCCTTCTAGACTTGCTGTATGAATTGCCAAAAGGAATTTACCGTCTGGGTTCTAACAATTCTGGGGACTTCTCCAAGATCCAATGTCTGTTCAACAAAAGAACCACCGTCCCACATCTCATAGTACCTGCTTTATGAGTGACGTGTGAGATCTTGGCCCAGCAGCTATTAGAATCTTCAGAGTCAGAACTCCTAAAGCAGCATTTTCTAGGTTGGTTTGCTATTTATGCTTCATCGATTGTTTAGCCAGTTTCTCAGCTGCCAGTTGCTGGTATCAGTGGAGTCGGTTAAAAGCAAAAATAAAAACAGAACGACCACGTATCAACGCTTGAGTGGAATCAAATCATGAACTTAAATAAAAACAACAGACGTGAATAGAACGACACCATCTATAATTAATAGCTATGTGGTCCATCTGAGACCAGGCCTGATTGTGAGAAGGAGGGCGCCAGGTATATCGATGACGCGCACAATATCTAGAACTAGTGCTGGCGAAAAATAGCTTATTCTCAGCGCAGAGCACTAAAGTCGCCTGATGTTATCCAAGGAATGTACTGCTCTCTTGAAGCCGCCACTTAAATGAGACTCGGCCTCACCAGGACGGCCGACCTAGGAGTTCTTATCTTCAGTCAGAACGACTACGTCAGTCATGTTTCGACCAAGGGAGAGCGGCCAGATCCGAGTAATAGGCGTATTGACAACGACATCATTACAGTCAGTAAAAGCATGAACAGATACAGTGAAAATATTTCTAGAAGTCATGCATCTGGAGCTGGTCTTGGCGGAACCTGCCAAGCATACGATATGAAATCTACTGTTAACAAGAATCCAATCTACTAATACCTCTGCGGCCGTCGTGTTGAGAATTATACCTACTCCAGCTTAACCGGCAGCGGCAGCCATGCCGTCATTTTAAGTATATAGTCAGTATCGGGTTGACAGTGTGCGTACTGTTAGTTTGAAACAGTGAATACTATCCTGGATTATTGCTTCTACAACACATCAGATACCGACATTTAACGAGTCTGACATGCGTGTAAGAGCGGCCTGTTGACCTGTCGGTTTTAGAGTGCGAATGTTAAAATCACTTTTATTATTTCGCCCTCCAGGTTTAAGCGAGGAATGGGGGAAGCATAGGGCTAAATGGCAAGAGATGGGACTTGCCAGCTCAGTGTTATTATGATTGGTTATATCCGCTATTGGATCTGTAGTGTACGTCTCGTTGTATCAGACGTCCCTTCCTGAGGATGCTTCAAAGTATGGTAGTCAACTGTGCCTGCCTAATTAATCTAGAAGCTAGACGAAAAGTTAAGTTAGTACCGACCTCTTCAGGGGTGCTACATGTACTTTATGCTGTGGACGATTGTTTAGTTGCTACTTCAATAGCAACTTTAATTAATCGCCAAAACACTCACTATCACTACTCCAGTGGCTAAATTTAACTGACGTTTAGAGCTGTGCCGGAATATTCTCATCTCTACTTAATGTTGTTTTCTGTATTAAGAAGTAAATAATTGTTTACTTCTAGTTCTTTGAAGAACTAAAATTGTAGTGACCAGCGATCGTGTGGCTTCTCTAAGGATCCCGGCTGCCACCGTGTTTTTCTGCTTGTCTGTTATGTACGTATGATTATGTGTACGCCTGCAACAGGAGGTCTGATACGAACCCAGTGCCACTTTCTTCAGTCGTGCAACTAATTGCACGCAGCGAATGCTTGCTCCTTTCCTAACGACTCATTTATTAGTATTTCATTCTTCAAGATCGTTTAACCCGAACCTTTTCGAGCGTTGTTTAACGCATTCGAAGGTTCCACGCAATTTTCGCCTGGTGCGCTTTTGGACGCCGCCGAGTGGGTTTTTGCCCGTCTCGCGCTTCTCTTTATTTTCTTCTTGTTTGCTGCCGTTAGTCACAGACTAGTCTAGAACTAACTACTCAACATATTTCCAAATACTTCTGGAAATATGCGGTTTATTTCCAAACATCGCTGCGTTTCTTAGTTCGATGCCTGTTGGGACTACGTTATGATTGCTCTTCAGGAGAGGCGTATTAAACTGGTAGTGGACGAGGGTTTAGCGCATACCCACATTCAAGTGCACTCATGAGTAAAGAACTATTGATTTTTTTTCGTGACAGCTATTGAGTTCACACTAAAAATATATATACATATATATATACATAAATATATACACATATACCATGAACATGTCTAATCTTTCTAAGAACGACCCCACTTGTTATTCGATATTGCGCGTTAGATACTTCCACGTGTGATGGTACACCACCAGTGTAACCTGCATTACAACTTCTTACCTGGGAGAATGCAAGCCTCTTTCTTCCTCCTCGCATATCACATTTAGTACTACAGCATTTTGTGAGCCAAAATTGATATTCTGATGATTCAGGAAATCCGTGGATTGACCATCCGGAGTTGATGATGTCGTCTCGGTAGAAATATTGAATGATGGTGGAATATACACATGCTCTGATGAATCAGAAATTATTTCGGTATTTACCAATTGGCGAAAACTGAATATCGGAGATTTCACCGAGATTACGAGCGCCTGGTGCAGGGAGAATGGTAGAATTCTTTATATCAGGTGAATCTTATCTGAAGTAAACATTAAATGAATTCTTACATTCTAAATGCAAGGATTCTAAATTGGATATCAGTTGTTCAGAATAAAATGCTGCAAATGGACTAAATTAGGTACACAAACTTCTGCTGCATACATCCGCCGCGCCTTAATTCTGGGCTGGAAAGATCTTCAGGAGGGGTGAAATCTTTTGAAGTCATAAAGGCAACGGCAAAAATAAGTTTACCCATCAAACGTAGCCTTTTTGTGCGAACTACAAAGCTGCGCGAGAAATACCTTCTGCAATTTAAATATTCGGGTTTTCGAGTTCATATCTTTGATGAGGTTAAAGAAATGTTGTGATCAATGTTGGAAATTCTAATATCCAGCTTTGAATACAATTTTTTTTTGAAAACTAAGAAAGTTCCATCACTTTTAATTTTCTAAGTGACGATTTTGTTAATTACATACCGTTTTTGTGTGTAACAAAATGAGGATTGTGAACGCAAACCAGGTCTTCGATCGAGGTAAACAGATGCTTTAAAGGAGCCGGACGCAAGCTTAACCACAGTGTGGAAAGGTAAATGGTACAGAAGTTCGTTTGTCCATTTCAAGCACACACGGTCGATTCGGATATAGACAGGAGTTTGCACAAATGGGTTGCGTAGTGGCGAAAAAGTATGTATGTGGGTTCAGAGGATGAGTGACAACAACTAGAATACAAATAAACAGATAAAAACCGAAATGCGTGAAGGCAGAGATAACAGCTGAAGTCATCCGCGACAACCAGGTATTCAACAGACTGGCAATACTACTGGAGCAGTCGTATACAAAGTATATGATACACATTATATTCAGTTCGCGAGGAAGGATGAGTGCCGAGGAAATGATAATAAGAACAGAGTTTTCGATACGCCTGAATGGGGGCGCGCTTGTACCGTCAATTAGTTGGAACAGTACTTGATATCAGCGTAACATTTACGCTTGACACAGTATATCATAGAGGGGGGATGATTGGCTGGAAACTGTAGCTCGGTGTGACGCCTATCGATTTCAACGATTCCAGCGAATTTTTCACGGGTTCGAGGGTGGAGGCCCAAGTCACCCGGATCCAGCCAGTTTATCCGTTTCGATATTCTGCGGTTTTCTGTAGACCCAAAAGACAGTCATTGAAACTATGGCGTAACAGGGCTCTTGAGTGTTACAGGGATAACCAACAACACAGTAAAATACTGACCTAACAGAATAATGTAAACTACCAATCTATCAATTTTTTAAATGAGTGGGAATCTGATAACACTTTTAACCGATCCATAGGACAACAGCTAGCAACATCTAATTCAAGGTCGTTTGAGTGAATGGTAACCCTGCAAGAGAAAAACTGTTACCTGAGGAAGGTCCGTGGTCGAAGGTAAAGGAGGTTCTTGTCGTGACCCCTTATACTGTGATCACATGCTGGGAAGAAGGATCGCTTTACGAGTCCTGCGCTGAAAACAACGTGCGTAAGGATCAAGACACCGTGGGATCTTCGAAGCCCATGTGAAATAAGATCAATAAGTTCAAGACGGGGCCCATAAAAGAAATGCCGCAAACCAGTGATCATTTTGGTAGCTACTCGCCGGGCACCTTCAATGGTGAGCATATCCTCTTTCAGACCGGTGTATACAACTTGGTTACCATAATCAAGCCGTGGCCTTGTGAAGACTCCGTAAAGCGACTGAAAGGCATGCGTGTGTATGCGGGGAAAAGCAAGTTTTACTATCTCAAGTGTCTCAAATCCCTTCCTGGCGGCTACCTGGTGGTGATAAGAGAAATATAAACCAGACGAAAGGTAGGTTCTAGTCTTCCTAAGACTGTCTTTCACGATATCTATTACACACGTTGCACCATGTATCACGAATGGGTTCCCGGAGCCTCCTTCGAATGGCATATGTGCCCTTACCATCGTTTAGGGGCAGAATCAAGTCATCCGGCGAGCACTTAATACGGTGAAGGTCAATCCGCAATGTACTGGGATAACAAAAGTTCCAGGTTTTTTGGTCATCAGCATAAAGGAGGGTGTTATTGGAAAGATGTAGGGAGGTCATTGATGTATACAAGAAACAACATCGGAACAAGTGTGGATCCCTTAGGAACACCAGTAGTGATCGGAGACGGAGGAGAAAGGTTTGATTCTTTTTTCAACCTGAAAGTTGTGTTACCAAGAAAGAATGTAATCCAGTGGCGGAACCTCTCTTTGGATTTCATAAGCTTTCAGCTTATGTACAAGAGGACTATGTGGCATACTGGCAAAAGCTTTGATAAGGTCGAAGAAGGTATCATCTGCGATGTGGTCATTGTCCTTGGCCCCTGTCAAACTATCCATGAGGATCAACATACTGGTTATACATGAAAGATCGGGAAGAAAGCCATGCCAGGTAAAAGAAAAGAGGTTAGGTGAGAATTAGTGTTTAAGATAGCCTGTTTCAACAGAGGCTCCGTTATCTTGCATGAGATGTTGGTGAGGCTGATTGACCGATAACTAGCAGGAGAGTGACGGTCGCCCTCACGAAATAGGTGTGAAATTGGCCTATTTTCATATGTTCGACAAAGTACCTGGGTGAACAAACTATGGAGGGGCCTTGCCAAACCGACAGCCACTTCGTTGTGGATCAGTGGTTGGGTCGCCTCTGGTTCCATAGCACTATAGGGGTTGATCTTAAGTGGGAGATCTTGAAAGTCATGCACAGAGGCCAGCCATCAAGACTGAGTGCTGGATGATTCTCACCGAGAGAATCGGATGTCAGTTTGGCTGAATCACATGGTAGAGTGCTGACTGATATGCTGTGAACATGTCAGCAGCCACCTGGGTGGTTGGGGATGTTTCTCCTCGGAAAGCTGTGGAGAACGTGTTGACGGCTTATCTTTTCTGTAGCGGCGCATGTATGTGAGAGGAAAATTCTCATTCTCTCAGGACGCCAACAGGATTTTTGACTATACCTGTTGGATATGTCAACGGATTTGTTGATTGCACCTGTGTCGCATAGAGCGAAGTGCCTCTAGACACTCCAGCTTGCTTGTTAGCATCTGCTTAAAAGGTAGACCTGAACGTTCAGCAAGAAGTCGACGTACGTTCCGCGGGAGCATTGCACGGGAAGAAGGCTTCCACTGCATGCGAGGAACAAATCCCCCATCGGCCTGGTTAACAGAAACTTTAAAATGAAGATAGTTTGAGTTCACCGAGTCAGACACGAGTTTGAGTGTATCTGAGAATGTCCTTAGTACATTAAGTTCCTTTGAAAATTTCAGAGTGAAGTCTGTGTTACAGAATTTTGGATCCTGTGACAGATAGGAATCAGAAGCTAGCGGCGTGTGGTCACTATAACTTTGCTATGGTTTGGTGACCAATTTATCTACCGGGCGAACTTCATTTGTGATGGCTAGATGAACGAAAGCGGGTGTCTGCCCTGAGCAATGCCTTATAGGTAGTTCGACATGCCGTGTTTAGGCTAACTCATGAATCAACGTTACCAAATATTTCGGGCGTCCGCATCATAATTGAGTTTGGGTGCGTTGTAGTCACCCACAATGAGATGGGAGAAACCCCATGTGGACAGCAGACATTTTGGACAGCGAGACTTGCCCCGTCGTCGGATGCGCTGTAGGACGGCGGACAATACGTATCACTGACAAGAAGCGAGTCACGAGCATGAAGCTGAATTTTGAACCGGAGTGAGCCGCATTTCTCTGGAGAGATTAACTCCCCCTTGGCGATTATTACCGGAAGCGTCCAGCTCATAAAGAATGAACAGACATCCCTGGGTCTACGGGAGAAGTCCTTCAGGTAAATTGAACACCTAGAAATATGTCGCTCGTTATCACTGATATCTGCCGAAAACAAGGTCTTATTCAAAACAAGAATATGACGGCTAGCATCATGGACCAACAGAGTGTTTTCCGATGGTTTGTTCAAGAGGTTCGGACGGTTTCCGTGCACGTACTTTTGGGCTATCTGTTCGTTTGGCTGCTTGCAAAAAAAAAGACCAGCACAAGAAAGTGCTTGAGAGAGCAGTCCTAGCAGTGAGGGGGAAGACATGGAGGGTCAGAAAATTTAATAAACTGCATTTGAGGGCAGCGGCAGTTTAATCACATTCTGAGCATTTGCTAGCGTCCCCGTGGCACGGTTTATCCCCTTCCGCTGATCTAATGTTCCCGGCATTTGTACCACTTCCGCTTTCTGAATTACTGGAAGGTGGTTTGAAGTTTTACACACTCAAAACTTTAGAATGGGTTCTAGATTAGAGGAGGACCTAGGACAAATTGACCTTGATCCGGTCGAAGGAAATTCTACTGAACTGAGCCAGGTATGAGGCTTTCTGGATGTAGCAATTGATGCAGACAAACCCATTCGGCCAGAGAGCATAGAAATGAGACTTCTTGAAGAACTTCCTCGAGATGGAGTGAGTGGGGGCGTACAGGCAAAGAGGTTGTCTATGCCGGTTAAACGCGGAGGTCCGGTGGTTAGTCGAACTACTATTTGTCTACTGACAACGTCCAGCGTTAGCCCAGATCTAGAACAATCGCACCTGCAACGAAGCAAACGTCTAGAAATTTTGAGTCCGCTGAGCAGTCGACTCGGATCCAAGGAGGGATAAGTTCATATTGTCGGGTACCTTATTAATAGGGGACTAAGGTGCAAGAAAGTTTTAGATCAAATAGAAGAAGATGACGACAACCATTGATGTTGAATCCATCAAATATACCAGTTTCGAGGCTAAAGGTTCACACGAATATGATCAAATGCGACAGTTGCGTAGTGGCGGAGTAAACAGGCGCAGGTTAGCTAAGGGTACATACAAGCAAATGCAGCGGTGGTTAGTTGTCTACGTTGCTAGGATAGTGTCTTGTCGTAGCTACTCTTTCTTTATTCCGCTGATTACCTTCATCACATTCATGCCATTGGACGATTACAAGTCATTAGGCACCAAAAGCTCAAATCATTTATTTCTCCCATTTTGTTTGACGGCTGGTCTGAATCATCTGTTGGGTCAGAACCTGTTGTCGCAATTTCTTACTCTCAAGTATCTGATAGTTAGTTTTGGTAGCTACATTAATTAACCGCTTCATGTTGTTTGAGTTTTCGCTGAAGCTCCACAATCCTTGTTTTGTTCGTTTCACACCACTTGATTGGTTTACTTATCGGGAACTGCGTGCTTTCCACTAGATGTGTTGCTCACCCATCATTTTTCATAGTCTATTATTCTTCAGCCAACTATCGGGTAGCAGCGGCATTCCTAATGAACAGTTCGTCGACCTTTCTGTCTCTTATCAGCCTTCACCACAAAAAGAATTACATGCAGTTGTTTAATGTGCCAAGACATCCGTAAATTCGGATATATCAGAGTGAATTCACATATCATCTAGATTCCAAAGCAAACACTAATTTGCAAGCTCCCCTTTCTACGAGTCTTTCTTTACTCCTTATTCTGCTCGGCTTCCATTAAACCCGGCCCGCTCAGTGCTGTGTCGGCCACAAAACTGAATGGGCAGGCATTTCAGGAATTGATGTCAACTATATCCTTTTATCGACCGTTCAACTAGATTTGTGGTTGCCGATATTATGATTTCATGCGTTCAGCCAACTGCCACTCTAAGATGTGTTGAAGAGCGACGTTTGTACAGGGCTGAAAGATTCAAACTTAGGGGAGCGAACAGCTCACTGCTGACTTGATCTTACTCAAAATTGGTCTGACCGCTGTTGATCTTGCCAGGGTCTGCTGTCTGTTAAGTTTCCGTGATTGATGTTGAAAGGTGATTGTACGTTTTATTATCTTCCCCAGATAAACTGCATTGACCATCTTTATTCTTACCTCAGTTACCTCTATCCTCTCATCTACTCTTAATCCGTCTTAGCCCTGTTAATTTCCAGTCGCCAAAATGAAACGTTTTCATCCAATATTTTTCCTTGATTAACCTATGATTTCTATCAATTTTGAATGCGCGAACAGTCCTATTGTTTCGACCCAACCAGTGACCATTTGTATGAATGAGCTCAATTAAGTTTTATTGTTCCCCATTAGTGAGTAGAGCCTGTTTGTCGAATTCGTTGTACGGACACACCCGCCGTTCAATTTCTGAGGACGTTTCATATTTTTGACGAGAGACTTAACTTTCTCGTACATCTGTTCAACTAGTATCAAATCCAGCTTTCACGGACTCACTGTCATTAACTATTCCGAAGATAGGTTATCTTCTTTGTGATTGGATATTGAAAACGGTATTTATTAGATCGACAGATAACGCGTAACTCCGTGTGAACTTGAATCGTTGGCGAACAACTCAACAGACTTGAAATTTCCCAGTATTTGGCCCGGAAAACTTGCGGTTCAACAAGAGCGAGTAACGACGTTCTCCTGCCATGGAATTCCCGCATTCTACGAAAATGACGAAGTCGGACACAGTGAGAGCTGCACCGGTCCTGATAATTTTGGCATTATCCAGACTGATCCTGCCTCTTTTGATCAACACTTTGGCAGTGGGCTATCAAGCGCTTCTCTACCATTTGAGGCTGTGGCAATATTCCCTGAACCATTCTCTCTTTAATAAGAGAACCAGCTGGACAATCATAACTACGGCGACGTGCCCCAGTTTATTAACCTCAGATTCATAGATTACAAACGACTCGTTCAATCCTAATGATTGGAGCGTTTTCATGGGCCTTCTTGTTTGTCTAGTGCCTATGAGACTAAACGGAGATTCGGTCATGGGATAGTGATAGGGACAGTGACGGCTCAGTCGAAAAGGTTGCAGAATGTGACCGAATCGATGGCTGATTTTCCCGTTCGGCTAAACAGTCCTCCGATGGATGTTTCCAGTAAGGTTTCCGATGACCTTTGAGCAGATAAGCTGATCTTAGAGATGGAAGAACTAACGTGGCAGATGAATCGGAGGACGAAAGTCGAAGTTTTCAAATTTGTTGCATCACTGTCGTGGTGGGACGAAAGAGGCAATCGGGTGCTGCGTGCTCATATCAAAAGAGGTGAGGGTATACAGAGGCTAGGAGAATTTTTCACTAACGGGCAGGCTGACGTCGTCCATCTATCTCGTGTAGATAACTGAGGCTACTTGAGTGACATGTCCTTCCAGAGTTCATCTAAAACGGCCCAGAGATCCTGGTAAGATTTGGCATCCATGTAGCACACTTACTACTAGAACGGCGGCTGGGCGGTAACAATGAGCCTTATACCGATAGGACCATTTTAAACCGGAGTCTCAGAGGTTTGTGTCGTACGACACTCCCAGAATGGACGTTTCGTAAGCCTCATCGGGACAGGTTAGGTCTCGCCAGACAATATAGTCGGAAGGAGATATGAATTAAATTTTGCTGACACAGGCACTTCGTTGGACAAAGCGGTTTCTATAGAGGACAGTCAAGCATGAAATAGGACTTATTTCAACGTAGTATTCAATAATGAACAGTAGGAGATAGAATTTTTACGGAGAGACGAAGGTTGGGTATTGCATAATACTGAATGAATGCCTGAAAAAGGATCTTCGCGTTCCAGTCAAGGCTCATCCATGACGGCAGATCCGCTCGCATAAAGGAAAATGTTTTGGAGTAGCTGTCTGCTTTAAATGTTTGACGATTGTTATGTGTTTTATAGAAACCGTTGACCATGTTTGCTGTCTCCGTTTATTCCTTGCTCGTTGATCCTTTTTTTGGAACTCGAAATCTTCTTTGCGGTGACTACAAGCCATCTTTGTAGAGATTGACACGGCAGCTCAAGTCACGTGCGTGAAAAATTATTTCTCCCACGAATGTTAATCTTGGTTTATTACCCAATCTTAATACCGTAGACTTGTGGAAACTTGCTCTCCGTGGTTCCGTCTCCTTCTCATCGCTGGACATATGCTTGTATGTACCCTTAGCTAACCTGCGCCTGTTTACTCCGCCACTACGCAACTGTCGCATTTGATCATATTC
>LUCH01001230.1:105983-125555 GCA_013368495.1 Paragonimus heterotremus | reverse complement strand
TACTACTACTACTACTACTACTACTACTACTACTACTACTAGATAAACAGCACTGTAGTGAGTTGTACAAAGTCTGCAAGTCTTGGAGCTCTTCTAAACGACGTATTCGAGGTTTCCCGGCGATCAATATACAGACGAATATTAGTGAACACCTCCAAATACAAAGCCATGTGCAGCCTCCACCATTAGTGTGGTGCTTCGAATTTTGAGGTTACAGGCCTCGGACCTCTGAATGCCACAAAACAAATCACATGTCTGTCTACTAGCTGTACGGCTACAGTGAAAAAAAACAAATGATACCGAATAGTTCGAGAAGAATTTGTAACCGACTCCACTATGGTGTGTGCGTTTATTCTACATCTCTGTATGAAAACAAACATGTAATCATGTCAGTCTTGAATTTAAAAAACATATGAGCCCCACTGGAATAGTCCAGAGAACGGCCGCTAAACAGAATAGAATGAACGCTTGATAGTAAGACTGGCACTGTTAGGTCGAATCTGGAGGAGCTCAACATATAAGTTAAAAAAATTACTCCTGACTTACATTATCGTACATATATTTAGTTGCCTACATGCAAAAATCTTCAAGTTAGCAAAAAACTTGCGAACGGGCAGACTTTCTCTTAGAATTGAATTTCGAATGAGCGAGCCACTATGTAGGGCTTGTCCACTTTGAAATTCTTTGTCCAACACTGTAGTCGAGGCTGCCCCGAATTGTATGTTCAAAACTCTGCTAATCTACATGTACACGTGAGCACATCAAAGCTATGTTCTATTAGATGCTTCACTAACGCACTTCCACAGGTCTTCTTCGGATATATGCATCTATCTGCATGTCTACTCTTGTTGTTGTCGTCTGTCCACATGTTCTTTGTAAACCCCCGAAAGGATATGCTGAATCGATCACATCCAAAATGTTTACCGTCCGTTTGGCATGTGGATAGTTCCACATAGGCTTGTTACCTTCTTCTCTGCTACAGAAACCGATGAATATGTGTGAGACTTCCAGTGTCTCAAACGGCCAGGTTAGCCATCTGCTACCCAACAATATTCAAGGCCAAAATTAACAGCAAACAACTGGATCCACAGCCAGAATGCTAGCCACTTTGATTACGAATAAAGTTGGTTAACAGGATTTGTCATTCATTCTATTCATCCGTTTTTACCACCGTTTGATAATACTGACCAACAACAGACTTAACCGTAAACGGTAAGTAGCCCTACTTATTCCAAGCCCATGTTTGTTCAGGAGCAATGACGCCCTTCTTGTGTTCGAGCCTGACTGTGGCTACTGCTATGGTCCACGTTTGTGCTGCTTGATAATATTCAGTTCACCGAAGTCAAACAGACAACAAATACACTCGGATGTAAAAGCTGTGAACTTAGTTTAGCACAAGTGGATACCTTCTTGTCTATCTCACCTAATTGTTTGATCATAGTGAAGTGCCATGTAGAATGTGTAAAATTCTCAACGCCGAGTGATAGAACGACTCCGTAGGGATTTCTAGTAAAAGATTGCCCGTAAAACAATTCCTTTTTTTCACCGCCAGAAAACTACCCAAATTTTATTAGTTAATTCAATTTAACACACACGACTTTTGTTAAATGATCGTATGTTAGTACAACAGGAATCCCAAATACTGTAAATTAGTAGTAACCGTAATCATCGAACATCGCGATGGTCGTACAATATCACAATATATGTTTAACATTAGACTAATTCATTTATTAATCTTGTGCACTCGTGGTCATTTGTCTGCAAATCATTTGTAAAAAAAAATGCGAAAAAATAACGACAAATCACTCATTGCAAGTTTGCGAGTGACAAATTTTTGGACATTCATTTGGCGTCAAAATAGGCAAAAAATCAATCCTCACAGGCACTCATTAAAGATTGATTGGTAAAATAGAAAATGAATTGATCACCTGTCAAGTCATCTTCCAAATAATGCTGTCTTTACTTGTTGCTAGCTTTCTATTCACAGTTATCCTCAATTAGTATTAGTGTATGCTCAAACTTTCCTGTCAGGTTTGTTTTGTTGTTATCTTTGTTCAAAAACAAGATGCCGTGAGTACTGCGAGTAAGATTAACAATTCATGAGTTTAACAGATTTATTCAGGATTGTACTTGAACACTGTGGTCCCCTGGCTATTCTTTTGGGCATGATTGTTGGCGGCGTTCCACATTGTCCTCAAAGCCAAGTCTACAAAGCCGATGGACCTATGTTTTTAATTATTCTGTCCTCAATTCCATCCGATCGCTTCCTCATGCATGAAGCCGCCAATCGTCTAATGAATAAGTCGTGCAGTAGTATAAGGTAGGACGGGTTACGACTGATTTGCGCTCTCAGTTCTTCAGGTCCTTCTTACATATACACATATTTACGTACGACGAGCTAGATGACTCCATGAATTCATCCACCTGTAAACAGAAGTTTATTAAGTTGGAGTCAAATAGAAAAACTGGCATATTTATTATGCATTGGCCACTTGACTTCGATAAGAATCATAGAATCATTGTTCACTTATGATAGCGTAATGTTGCATTACGACGAAGTAACTCATTCGATTGAAGTAGCCGTGCTAAGACTGTGATACCCAGCTACTAGTCATGCGTTTGAGTGCGTTATCTAGTGTTTACATACTGAGGTGATATAAATGAAGTTGACTGAAACGTTAATCAAGTCTACCTACTCAGCTGGGTGTGATCTTTGCTCTCCCATCGCTGAACCGAACGTTAAGCACTTTGCGACATCATTACTGCACAAACGTGTTAGAAAAAGGAGCACGTTACACTTGGTGAGTGCCTATGAATGATAACCACCCATAAGAAAACAGTGAGTCACTGGAGTCCAGGACAGCAACGACTTCAAAGTTTGAAGTGTCAACATATTATAGTACTGAAATATTTGTTAGTAGTGAAAATTATATCGAATGCAAATGGCATCTAGCCAAATGAGGTGTCCAGAACGCTTGACAGATAACTAACTGCATACGGCTGAATGCAGCAGTTGTTTTGGTGGTGGCCAGGCCATAGGAACCGATAACATACAATCAAAGACTCTTTAGGTTTCGCTGGAAAACTTAGTTAAGTCATACAAAATCACCTAGAACGGCCAAGGTTGCGTGTAATTCTAGTCTTAGTTGTGTACGGTGGTATGACTTTATTTTGCCATAATGTGCAAAACATGAGCCCTCAACTACTTTTCGAATTGTAAGTAAGGATAATCAGAAATTAAAAAACGGCTTCTCCTACAGCTTTCGCCTTTCGTTGAGCACAGTAAAACACAACAGTGACGTCAAAATTCATACATCAACCGTGTCCGCATGACGCTTCCAAATTAATTATTACGTTGAATACATCATTAACCGACCATCTTTAACATTTTTATTCCCGTTTGTTTTAGTGTGCCAAACTTTCACAGTTTTTGTTCGGCAATTCTACACTGACCGGCGAGCACCGTTAGTCAAAAGGGACTCATCTTTGTTATGAAACGTTTTAGAACGTCTTCACTTCGGTGCACAGCCGGAGTCCCCGATAAATGTGTATATTTTATATGAATTCAAATTGGGGTGAACTAGATAGTAGAAGAGCCGAAATATGGCACTATCCTCAAGGGGTTAGTATGAACAAAAGTGAACATAGTCCAAACCGAAATTACAATTATACAGGCATATGAACTGTCATGGTTTTACAGACCGCAGCTATTGTGCTTCTACGCTTAGCCTACCAAACTGTTGCCATATTCTTCATGTTTGTCTGTTCTTCTCCATACCTCCCTGTGTCTTTTTTGTTCTTTTTCTCTCTCTCTTGCACACTCTACCTCTCTGGGGAAACTTCAACTATGAAACCCGTCCTCTTGTTCAAACGAGTTCCACACATCGACAATCAGTCGTACTCTCGTGGTTACATACGTGCGGCATGTGTGGCCGTGTTTCGCGCGCATTGCGCCGTCCTGGTTTTCGACAATCGGACGGCGCACGGATGCACTGAAGCACGCGTAGGATCGACTTTGTTGTGCTGGCCTGATGCTTCTACAATTCCTTACAATCTGTTACATTTGACGATAAATAGTTTAGTAACTGATCCGTCTGTTCCGTAAACTTATTGTTGTAAGGTATTTGTGAAGCCACATTGTGGGGTGAATGCATGTAACAGGCACATTCGAACAGGGGGCCTGACCACAATATGTAACAACCACATTCGGATGTACCGCTTTGGGTGTAATATAACACTAATAGTTCAGTAAAAGGTAAGGAATGTTTGAATAATCAGTAACTAACTGATTTCCAATACCAAACCATTACTTTATTTCCATACACTGAGTAGATGACAAGTAAAGTTACAATGTATTAAAACTTGCACTATGAGGTTGTCCGAAATGTGGTTCTGACCATTCGTTCATAGACCTCCATACATAAAACAAGTGGTGACTGAGCATTTATCTCTGTGTGTATAACAATTAATGTGTGTACAATAATTTGCCGTGACAAATTTCGTTGCATCTTCACACATACTTATGACAGATCGTTAAATTGATCAAGTTAAATCCAAACTGTTAAGCAGGTTATAGTGAAACGTGCGTAGTTCTCTAGTACAAAGAACAAACTATTATCAAGGCAATGTGAGGGTAACGAACTACGAATACACCCGTAATTCCTTTACGGTTTGGTCTTAATTTGACAAATATAACGGTCTCTTGTAAGCATCTGTAAAGATGTGAGAAGGCTCTGTCACGACACAAGTCTTCCAACGCAGTCAATCTGTCTTTAGTTTTCCAACCAGAATATAAAAATGAAACACGAAATCTCAAGACACAAATGTTAACATGAACAGAAGTATTATTTAGTTTTGTTACCATTGAAATCCGCAGATCTCCTGATTTTCCTAGAAGATGCTGTCTTTTTTTGAGTAGCAGGATAAAAAAATTTCAAAAGATGGTTGCTTTGCTCCAACACACTGATATTTAAGTAGAAAACCCGTGAAGTTCACAATCAAGTTTGGCAGCTGATCATAAAGTGAACGAATAAACTACAAGCAATTTCAGTGATGATGGTACACAATGCTTGGGATGTGTACATCTGTGCTAGACAGAATTCAAATGGAAAATAAGAGACATTCTGAGAAGATAGAAGAAAACACAACTGAAGACAGATTGTGGGATTTCAGATGTTTGATTTAGAGTACACTGACTGTGAATCAACAAGATGAATCCAAAGTCTGGAAGACTACTATTCAACGGCTGGAATGATCCAGAACACTGAGTTGTCCGCAACGGGTGCCATAGAACGAACAAAGAAAGAGATTAACACTGAGGAATATATGTATGGTTATTGAATTTATGCATCGAGAGCTACTTACACTCTGTGTACAACAGTCAGCGGGTCACATCCAAATAAACAGGAATAATTGGACGCTTCATATTTCTCAATAATTTAGCCGTGAATCGGCACTAAGCAGATACATTGTGAAAAAATTATCAGGTCAATTCGAAACCAATTCAAAATCTCAAATGCGTTTACGTATACTCACATGAAGCATGTACTAGGCTCTACGTGCTCTACCTTCGCATCACTTACTCTGTAAAACTTCTAGAACGCTCAAGCTGATGCGACCCAATATAACAGTTAATGTTTAGACACTGCTTTCCTTACCGCTGCATGTGACCAACTACGTACACCATAACATTATAATCTACGCCCGGGGTAACTTCCGTAAGTGCTGTAGATTTGTAAACCTCTAAAGTTACTTCTGTCTGTTGCGTATGACAGAGAATATGCTAGCATTCGCACTTTTGTTTTTGATTCAAACGTAGTGATATAAACTACATCATCATCACCCACTAGAATGTCCTGTTTTTGCTTCCAGATGAAATCACTTCTGCATGTTTCGACAGGCGGAGACCTTTTTTACTGCGTTTCACATCAACTCACCCACCCAGTCAATTACGGACCTTGACCTTCAGTCCTTCTGAATGCTTAGCTGTCAGCCTAGAGTTTCATTGTGTTGTACACTGAAACAGCACGTTTGGCGGATCTGTAGAGCAATGTCAGACTTTCAGCAAAATATTTATTTGTCATGAACGGGAGTTTGACTCATGAATCAATGCTTAGGTAGGGTGCTGTACGTCCGATCGTTCGGAGGCCCTCAGTTTTGCTTACAGCTACATCCAGTCGTTTCGTCTGGTGTAATCTTCGTCATGTTTTTATACAGGAGAAGCACTGATCGGCTCACATGGTTCATCGTTCATTACGTTAGCTCCACCCACACTACTCACAAAGGAACCTTTCAAATAACAAATCACTTGTAATGTGAATGCCGGTTGTTCCAAAGTTAGAGTTTCGCGTGTCATTTTCTGTCTAACAACGAGATCAGTAAAGCAACAACAACTGTCTGCCATTTCCAGATATACTCATAAGTCGTGGAGAAGACGACTCGGTTAAAAGAGCTGTCTATGGGAAATCCACATGATCCGGTCAATACTTAAACTTCTGTATCTTCACATCGGTCCAACATAAATGAACATTAGCGAATACGCTTTTACACGGGAAAGGCGAATCTATACACATGACGTTTGCTGAAAAGCTAGATCTGATTACTTCTGTCTTATAGTCAAATGGTTACCCCATAAGGTTCTTAGACAGGCTCAGTAGACAAAAGTACCATCCGAAGAGGTGGTCACTGTAGAGAAAAATAAGGTGTACACAGACCTGCTTTTTAAGGATGATTATATCATGCACATTAAACAATATAACGGTTGAGCAGTTCGATCAGGTGAACTTTCAATGCAACTGAACTCCGTGTAATCGCTCGGACTCAGAAGATACCGGTGTCTTCGGTCAAAGGAGATCAGCCTATCGGTGCCACTTCACATTGTATTTACCAAGTTGTATGTAACTGCGGAGAAAGTTACATAGGTAGAACCGAGAGATGCTTCAGCTCCAGGATGAAGGATCATTTGCCTAAATGGGTGCAGATGCCCGTGCCACCGGAGAACGGCAATGTTGTTGAAGCATGTAAACAGCCAGCTTCCTCGGTCGCTAGACATGTCCTGACCAGTGGTCACGTTATCGATACATCTTGTGCATTCAGTATCCTGTTACGTCATTCCAACCCGAGATTTTTACGGTTTGCCGAAGCAATCGCAATCAACCGACTCAAGCCAGCTTTGTGTGTTCAGAAACAACTCTTTGTGAATTTGACCCTTCCCTGGACTTAATGGCCTATCCAAACCCGCTTGTTGATTATCCACCATTCTAGTTGTTTGCTATAAAAAACGCGTCCATATTATTGTAAATTTGGTACTCACGAGTCAATACGGAATGCTTGTATCTACTAGTGTTCGTGTTCTAACGGTTTTGTTTCAAAGCAAATGCTGTCTGTGACTCTTCAAACATAGCGTCCCAATTTGTGTGGTTAGAGATACGATGTATTTGTCTTCAAGTGCGTTAGTTCGAAACACGCAATTTCATTGCAATCGATTGTTGATTTTCTAGGTGTAGTTTAGTGAGCCGCGTAAAATACATGACATGAACTGGAATGAAGACCAGTCAGATTCAATGCAATCGAGCTTCAGAAGAGATAAGGTGGACTAGGCGATCATTCAATCTTTTTCTCTTAATATCTGTAGTTAACTGTGTTCAGCCTCTTTGGTACCTTTCAACCATGTTCAGCGCAATCAGCTGGCTAAGGACTTGACGTGATGCTATCTACGAAGAACGGCAACTAGTGTAGTGAGGATGAACGATCGTAATATACTACTCACACAACTGCTATTCAGTAGCAGGACCAAAGCATATATTTTGGCACCGAAGTAGCCACAGGAAAAATGCAGAAAGAAACATCGGAGTGCAGCATCTCCCAAACTGATCCTTGCTACGTAAAGGATTTGAGCATTGGTGTCTGTGGCAACCGAGACGGTCTGGGGTCGATTGCCGTATGCACATGAGTGGTTTTGTTTGTGGTCCTGTTTAACCACTTAACCCATGTGTTGATTTCTTGAATAAACAACCTTTGTACCATCCGCGTTCTTGGCTGACAACACTAGGAAACATGCTATGTTCATCAATCCCGATGTGACCGTGGTTATTGATAACAGCTATGTTAACTGATTGCAATATACTGAATATGATGAAAACAGGCTCGACAAGGTTGAAAGCTGTGAGACAGATTCTGACAATGTTTCCATTCACTCGGTCACCCGTGTCATTGGCTGTCGAGTGGATCCAATCCTCCACGCTTCTTTGGTTATCAAATGCCGTGACTCATTTGCTACTCTTCAGATAAAGACATTTTCCTACTAGAACTGTCAAACTGTGTGACATGTGTCTCACTATAAAAAGGCATTTTCTGACTCGATATCTGGACCTTGATTGCGTTTCCATCCCACTGTCTTTGAGAAGAATTGATTTTGCAGATTATATTTTATTTATAATGAATGTAGGGAACTGTCTCAATGGATGAGTCACGTGCTGCTTGTTGATATATTTGAAGGAACACGTCGATGGTTCAGAACTAACTGAGGGGCACTGCAACGGTTTGGAAATCTCTTGGTTTCCTTTTTCTGGTCGATTTTTGTTTTTTTTTCATTCCAACATGTGTATCTGATTTATTCTTGCCAATGCACAACAGTAATACCGAATTATCTGCTAACCAAAATAGACTTTTAAAATCATCAAACTATTCGACTGGAAATGCAGGGTTTGATGGTACCTCTCACTGTAAGCAGGTCTTTATTGTTCACAAGTCTTCTTTCTTTAATAGTCTATTCATTCCATACTCTAATCCTAAACAATACACACTCAAGTGTTCATATGTGTTTAGTGGAAAGTGGTTTACGGACGCGATAAGAACTTTGTGAGTGAGGACAAGGTTTTCTTTGAGCTGCTTGTAATTTGTCGGGAATTTACATACTGTTCCTAACAATCCATATATGGAAATTATTGGCTGTTCATGACTTTTCGAGTGATCTATCTATGGAACCCATCAAGAAGGGGATAGTGGAGCCGAACAAAGAAAAAATACCTTCAGAAACGAAGGTTCCACAGAGTCTTCTGAATCAGTTGGTGTCGCTTTTGCTCTCATAACTATGATTGCATAAGCTTCATACAAACTTGATGTATCTTCTATGTGGGTAGCTGGTTTACGTTTGAGTACGGAAACAGTCAGTTCGGAGTCATCAAGGTAGTGGACAGTACAGTTTTGAAAACAATTTTATATGTTCTTACATTTTTTTCGCGATGAATGGAGTGTTGTTATACACAGACCGTTGGTTAATAAAGTGTAAATTGTCATGTACAGGTTCTGTATCGTACAATCACACCACAACTCATCAAATGCTTATGTCTTTAGCATGGAATAGCACTGGTGCTTCGATAATATTCAGTTATTCAGTCCACACACAATAGGACGAAATCTCGATTCCTATCCTTGATATATAATTCAACCACTAATGAGACTCACCGCATGTAAATGGGCAATGTTCGGAAGTCAAACGAAAAGAAATTTAGCATTTTGTGAGTGTGTGCATTAGCTCGTGCGATTAACGAGCATTGTTCAATACTTGTTATTCTTAGGTGTGAGAGAACAATGTCTCAGAGGCTAATAACTCCGGCTGTCGTATTTCTGAGCTTATATCAATGTGAATACACCTCATTTCTGTCACACCTCATGAAGCACACACACACACACACACACACACAGCCTAACCTCATGCGTATGACAAATGGATGCGAAACGGAATTCATTTACAGGAGAGAGAAAAAACGACCAGAATCTAGGATAATACGATACATGCATCATTTGTTATATCTTGTTTTAGCTCTGCTCATTACGCGAAATCGTGTTGCCCATGTCACAGACATTGTTGAAGTCGGTATGGTTCGTTTTTTAATACCTACCTATCAGAACATCTGCTCATGTGTACAAACACACATGCACACACGGACGCATAACTTTACGTAAATGCATAATCGCATTGTGTTAAAATCGAAGTTGAGAAGATGCCAGAGAGGATATGTGAACAGATGATAGTCGAATATGTGTGGGTCACAAGAGGTATGCTACTCGAATGCAGTAAAGGATTTTGAAGAATCACTTTTGGGTAACTTGTTTCTGTAAAGCAGCTGCCCTATTTGCTTAATTCCTAACCATCTACTGAAGTCATACCGTCAGCCTTTTGAAGGTAGCGGTGCGCTATGTGGGTGAACTTAAGTTTAGAAACAGCATTTCGAAACAGTATTACTTTGGAGCTCGTCTGACACCCGAATACGCATACGATTCATTTACACTCTGTTTCTCTAGTAAGCACACTATACTACGTGGTAACAGTTTTGAAAGTGTTACAATCATAAAAATAAAACACTCAATGGTGCAAACATGCCAAGATGATATTCACCTTTGAACCGACGTTCCGAGACCGATTTCGTTTGCGGTCTGACTCTACTGGCTTGAAATAAACAATGAAATTTTAATAAGCAATCCCTCGGATTGCCGCCTGTCATGTCTGCGTCATTTACGATAGAGTGCCCTGAGAATACCTCGTTAATCGGGCTGATGGAGTCTTAAGGAAGTATGGGCGGATTTTAATTCTTCAACCTGGAATAGATTCTCCCACTTCCCAACTTAGTGTAAGACTTCTGCAAGCCATGGACATGGTGTTTTATCATTGTACTTTTTGTTAGGATTTTTGTTGCACAAATATAATGTTTATTCTCGTCATATATGTGGAGGTACCATCCGTCACGGTCCTAAAAATAAGTTGGCTTCCCCACACTATATGCATTTAGAAAAGTTTGGGAACAATGAACTTGGCTCCCGAGTTGTTTAAATAAACGGCTTTGCTTGTGGACTTTCTTCTATCTTTCTGACAGGTTTACTTCTTTCTATTTCTTGCGGTTGTGGCTGGTAAATTTCCTACACGGTCACAAACCATCTTGATTAATGCCCTATCATTGAAAGAACGATTTAATTTCTGTCTCACGCGACCGGCTTTCTTCAAACACGCTTCGGTGTTGTGCTATCGTGATGAATAAATCAACAATTTGAAATAGCCACGCGAAGAAGTAAACCATGTTCCTGTACTCGTCAGACGTGTTGTTAAAAGCCATTAATGTCCAAAGGGTCAATGTACATTCTGTCGGTGTGTTTGTTACATACAAACTGGCTTGCTCTCCCAAAGAGACAAATCATTGTTAATTCAAAACCCCGGTTGCGGGTATGCAAACAAACACACATGCTCGAGCGTGTGCATACAAGAAATTGCAACTTTTGACGATTCGGAGAACGCTTGAGCCCTGAATTACTGACTTCAAATCACCACCGTGATTTCTGGGAACCAACTAATAGTGTTTACAACCGGCAAACTGAGTGTTTCTGCGTTTTCCCTGGTGGTTTGGTTATGTGCGTGTTTTCAGTTGTTTCTGCCTGTTCTTGCGTGTGGTGGCATGACAAACCACTGTTCAATCACTTGCGTCCCCGGTAACAGGCAAGAAGCCACCTAGGTAAACATAACACATGCCATAACTCAATCCGGGTTGTGAGCTGGTAGCTTCGATGTTCATCCAACGTCGCTAGCCCAGTAAAAGATGAAAGCCTACGGGAAATGAATGCTCTTCACACTCGAGCTTTCCTGACGGCTACTAGGTCATCGGGATGGGTAATACGTTACTCTGGTGTATGATGTAGTGTTTGTAAGTTAGAAGTGAAACAGACCAATGGCAGAAGTATCATCTGATCCCGTATGAACGGGTTGCTCCCTTTAGAAACATGTGTGTGATCGCCTGTGCATACCTTTGTGTATGTACGACCACACCGCATGAACCACACTGACGTGAGGAAGTGGATTTAATGAGTCTCAGTGGCGAAAACTAGATCATACCGTATTCAAAAGGGAACAGAAAGCATAGATCAGTGACCTTACTGAGTATTCGCAAGATGTTGACTCATGAGTAGTAGACACGTCGATGTTGTTTTGAGGACTAAATTGCCTTCCTGTGTTCTGACGGTACATCGGGAAGATATGTGTGCCTCAAATATATCAATTAACCCTCTGGTCGAATTGGCTGAGAGGGTAGAAAGACATTAACCATTCAAACTAAGTGAAAAGATGTATTTGTAACGTTGAAAAGATCTATATGCTAGAAACCTCATCGTTCGTTAAAGCTGATGTAATAATTTCCCACAATGATGGTCGACTATTTATCATCGCTTAAGGATTTCTGGAGTGGTATTAACAGACGCGGCTGATATAAGCCCAATGAGTAACTAATTCGGCATACTAGATTAAATTCGAACTATGGTCCGTTCGTCATTAACTACGACCAATCACAAAGTGGAAGTTGAAACTATTTGCAACTAAACATTACCAACCACATAATAAATGTATTCGAACAAATGCCAGGAATATTAATATTACAAAGACAAAATAATTTTCGTTTACCAATACAAGTCATAGACCATCATCCGGTTCAAAAGTTGATGACAGAAAGCTTAATGAATAATCTGGGGACCGTGTTTAAAAGTGGACTCATAGTATTGGCCTTTCAGATTTTGAAAAAATGTTCTGAGATTGCATAACTTGCCAGGACTAAATCTGTTATATCGTTCGTATGAAACGGTTTTAAGAAAAATACACATTAAAACAACAACTAAATACTGTTACCTTCTTCTCTGTCTCCTAATGTGCCAAGAGTCTCCTATTTCACTGACAATGGAGCGTTAACAAGATGATGGTGCAGAGCTGTCAATTTGTCCTGGCTTCTGGAACAGGTATTAAATCAGATCCCCTAGTGAGATTTCATGATAAGAATTGGCTGGAATTATTTCCGACTATACTCATGCTCATGGATGACCTGCTGCACACAAAATGTAAAACATGAGTCAAGTTATGTCTCAAACGTTTGCTGTAGCTTACACGTTCTGGGCACAACATCTTTAGAACCAATCTGAGCATCGTCTTTTTTGCAAGAGTAGTTAACACCACTTTCAGATCTCTTTGTTGTACAGAACACAATGTGGCAAACGGGTAGCATGATGCAAAGCAGAGAAATCGATCCGCATGTTGAAATTAATAGTTGGCCTCAACGCCAGAAAGACCGGAAACTGAAAGTGACTATTAGAAACGTGTACACATATTGTATGGGGACGTGTCAACAACGAAGCGGGTGTTACATTGTAGATAACGGATCTAGATACTAGTCCGCCGTGCAAAATTATGTTTGCTTTCAGACATTTTTTTAACAGGCACCCGGCAATAAACAGCCTCGTATGTCAGCAGTCCTCGCGACTGTACCAGCTTTCTATGTGTTGAACTCAAAGATTGACATGACTAAGAGACGTATTATACGAATTTTACTCATATAATCCAATCTGATAGATCACTGTTTTCGACATCTGGTCCACAAAAGTTCTGATCACGACATCCGTTTAGGAAAATATATCAAATCAATGAAGCAATGGAAAAACAATGGAACCCAATTTTAACGTATAATCCACACGTGCCAACTAGACACAGAACGACTGTGAAAGCAAGAACAGAGCTGACCAGGGGGCAGTAGGGATGGCTAAGAGACACCTGTGCAATCTAGCCTGCATTTCTGAATACAGCCAAGAAACAAGATTGCCTAACTATGGCAAACGCTGGATTGTTAATATCACTCATATGACAATGTTTTCATCCACCCGTTGTTCAAATGCTACCGCTTCAGAAGATATCCAATTTGTTCACGTTCTTAGCTGATTAGAAAATTTCGTTCGGAGAGCCCTCAGAAATCACTGTAACTTCGACAGGTAGTTGTATCGTACTCCCATTTCCGTCGGAGTTATTCAGCATATCTAGTTGACAGGCCGAACATGATTCTTACTCACCATCTAATTGGTAAACAGCAGACACAGACCTCACTTCATCGATATACGTGCGCCTAACATTTTCGTATACCTTGCATATGGTTGTAGATGGAAGTCTAATTTTTTGCACGTATATGTAATTGCGACCCAAATCGTGGTGAAAAGACATTTCAGTTTAAAATGAATTACAGCACTCCAAAATGGAATGTGATCTCCATTTGCATATACGTAATGTCATCTAACCACATGGCAACCGTGGTCTGAGGACCGGCCTGGTATCGAATGTAGGCGGTGTGGATTTACAGACAGTTGATTTTGCATTGTGACGTACGGCCACAGAAACACAGCCTACAGAGTTTTGGCATTCGTTGTGTTGCGAACCTCCTGTCTATACGTCACAAAACTGATGGAACGATAAACAACTTCAAAGTATTCATATTTTTGTTCAATCCATCTTGACTGTAGTGTCTCATTTGGTCAAGTGTGGGTTACCCAGCTATTGTACGGTGACGTAACATCATGCTAGGAAAAAACGTGCATCAACCATTATGAAAATGGGCGTCTATATAACTAGTTAAAACTGTTAGGAGCAAATCAAACTATCGCCTGTGTGTGACCACCTAGTAAAATATTTTGTTTTGAAACAGTGCACATTAACTTTTGATTCTGAATTTGAACCGAGTGTTTTTGTTCTAATCAAATCCAAACTAGATCAGCCTACCAAAAAAATGTTCATACCAGAATACAGTTTTCTCCGATAACGTTGGTCGATCTCTAAACCGATTACAATGCCAGTCACGAGTTCGAAAGTGATTAGATTCACAGTGAGCAGTTTGGATCTGGATTGATTGTCAACGGTGGGGAACAAATTTATTTTTTTTACCCGATTATCGAATGTGATATATTTACCAAATCAAACAAGTTTATCCTATCTCGATTGTCTCAAGTCGGATAACAAAATCGAATTTTTGTTTCTGAATGCTTTTAGAGCCCGCTACAATTGTCAAATATTTTCTCCGTGCAACCTTGTCAGCCTGCACTTGGCTTCCGTCTGGTGTAACTGAACGTTCGCACTCTTGGGGTATAGCTTCTGAAAAGCTCTGCATGTACCTTAAAAACTTCCGTCTAAAAAAGTGACTTAAGAACAATGTCACGTGTTCCACCGACCCAATACGTAATGAGTGCATATCAATTCATTTACTTGGCCTATAGAATGACTAACGCATAACAGCATAAATAACTTGACTAAATAGACAACTGGTTGACATGGTGGTCAACGTAATGTCAGCCTGTTTGACTTTAATCGTCAACAGAGAAATTCCATGCAATTAGGCAAATTCGCCCGCCAATGTCATTCAGAACTGCATAAAGAATACAAAAATTACTTCAGTGCAATCTGACGGCAGATTGCAACACGTAATCTTGAGTCATTCTGAGAAGCTTCATATAAATTCTGGTCTTGCTTTCGAAACCGTTCTTTCTGTCTCGTTCACATTGAGGTAAAAATTGGCTTCTTGTGATTTCCCGTTTTCTAAAACAAAAGGCGGAGTGTGACTTTTTGAATTTTGCGGAACAGTCGATAGATATGTGTATAATTACTTTAAATGTTAATAAATACGCTATAGTATATATAGTATGTGTAGTGTGTAGAAGATAGATATTCTTTCACGTAATCCGTTTTCCAGGTTTTGTCGGATTAGGGCCCATGAAGTGAAAAAAAACAAAAACACGAAGTTTCAGCATATGTGTTTCCGGGGTTGTTTTCTTTATCTACCCTTTCTCATGTTTGTCTGTCAACTGTGATATGAATTCTCTCCAATCCTTCTGATAAAACATGAAACAAAAACACAGGACCGACAGAGTTACAGTAGAAGGATTTGAAAAATTGGTTTGTAAAAATCTCAAGTATACGGCCAGTAGGTATCATATTTATGGTTATCCTTCTGCAGTTCTTGCTTGTGTTTCAGATATCACAGTGGCTTCCCTATAGTGAAGGGTAATCTAACAATACTGTTCATTGAGTTATCAAAGTGTGGATTCCGGGGGCAGCCAGTCAGAGATTCCTCGGGATTTGAAATGAAATGAGAAAGGATACACTGAGACTAGCGAAAAGTAATATGTCGTCTGTTGCCAAACTGTGATCTATGAATGACTTCTACCACACAGGTAGAAGTATATAGGTCTAGTTAAGCTACCAAGTTTCACACCACTTGGTTTATAAAGTTATAAATCTACTGTCAAGCATTATAAACCAAGATGGTGGAATTCACGGTAAATACACCTGAAACAGCAACCGTAGTCGGACTTCGTTGGTATCACGCTAACGCAACCTCTTACCGAAACATGCTGAAGCGTAGTCTGGCACTTTTGTTCGACGAGTAAGAAGAATATGCTCTCAATTGTCAGTATTTGATTGGTGAAATGATCACAACATCTGAATATATTCTAAACATGAACAGACATTACTGATAGGCAATGTAGCATCCAATTTTAATCTCGCGTTTCCTATCAAGACGGTTAACATCCACCTGGTGTGCGTGGTGACAACGGCTGATATACGACGTATTCTTTGAAGACAATCCAACAAACACAGAGTTTGTGTGACTACACAACGTGACCTTCACACAGTTGAGCCCTCCGAGCCCACCTGTACACATCCAGTGAAAGCTACCAGCAACCGGGTCACCCGCATACATTTAACTAAGTGTGTCCGTAAAGAGGCATCATAGATCTTTATTAGGATAGCAATCCTGAGTGGAAATTAAAACGGACAATTCGAGCTCTGTCCAATCAAAATCTATCCGCAAATTTACAGCGCGTTCAGTTATGACAACAAATCTGACGGATCGTCGTTAACCGAACTGCTTACGTTCTCGCAAAGTATAAAAGCCAAATTACACTGACCAAAATGACCTGATTGATGACGTCATTTTAACATTCGGTCTGTCAGGCTGGTGATCAGCCACTCGGGTAAACCTCTCGTTCTCCCATAAAAATAGTTACTATTTCGTTTACGACCAATAACGATAAATGATTGATTATGTGATGCAGCACAACTGAAAACAGACAACTACATTTTCTGTTTGATGGGCATCTAATAGTTTAAAATGTAAGCAAAAAATAACAGTAGTAAAATGACAGTATAGACGAGAAAACGTTTCCTGTGAAAAACCATGATTTATGCAACAAACTAGAAGTTTTTAAGATGGATGGACACCCGCTGAGACGTTCACATGATATTTAGGTCAGCTGGACACGATTCGAAAATACGGAATCGAACATTTCAACCGCGCTGGTAGGGCCGTCTACCGCGTGAAAAAAACTGTTATGGGGAATGAAATTTTCAAATTGAGTTATATGGGAAAAAGTTTTCAGGACAAAATGAAGACAAACGTGCTTATTGTAAATGGGGCTAGCCTGTGTTGATTGAAACTGTAGAATGATCGAGCCGGCCTAACGTCGAATTGTAGGTTTGAAATAGGCTCGCCATGATAATCACTTCTTAGATTGGTACATCGCTGACTTGTATGCTGTTGCCAGCGTTTATTTTGAAAACTGATAAAAGGGCGGAAAACAGTACCCTGGTGTACGCGGTGTGTCCATCCTGATGGTAGGCAGGATCGCGTTGATGCTATGGGGTTTGATATAGTTCATGTCCTCGTGCCCATAGGCTTGGTACATCGCTGATGCATTCAGTGTGCGAGACGCGGCGTTTGAGGCTGTGTTGTGCTACGCATCTGTGAATTTAGTCCTTTCATAAGTGAGCATCACATGCCTGTCGGTTCACGCATAAGAATCCTCAACGGATGCGTGTGTGTGTATGCGGCATTAGTACCCGCAGTGTTGATGAAAAACGGTCAATGTCCGTCAAGTGATTGAAGGGGGGTGAGGCTTAGAGGAGCATGTGCACGCACGCTGGACTGGGATTGTCGGATCACGCGCTAGCCTGTAAAGTGCACGGTGTGGGCCTGTGACCTTAAGTGTTGATACCAGGATGCGTGCATGGTTGGGACGTTGCGTGTGCAGTGTCTGTTGTCCAGATGCGGGACTGATGGACGGCTGAGGTTGAGGCACGTTGTTTGGCCCACGGCACTGGGACGTTACAAAACGATATTAAAAAGGAAATAGGTTGTGAGTAAATGTGTTTGGATAATAGGCGAAATCAACCTTAGTAATACCAACTGAAGCAAGCGCCGAATTCGAAATTGGGAGGAAACATTCGTCGATTCAAGCAGTTTATCGAGGAGGTTTATGTTTAGCAGGAAGATTACCTCACAGAAAACTGAAGACTAGTTCAATCAGTCAGATCCATAAACGTGATAGATCAACGACTAGAGGAGACTGACTGATGTGCTAAAGTCTACGGTGGTTTTACGAGCGACGATGGTTTGCCCCTAACTTATGGTCCCCATAATGAATAATCCGCGTATACTTATGTACCAATCAGGGGCTTAGAAGTCGGGAAGATCATTACTAAACTTTTAAGAGGCTGAAATCTTAATTCCGGTTAACCTGTCAGTGTATTTGTTTGTGTTGAGTTAAACTTGAATATGATTACAATAGGACAGATCCTTGTGACTGGCAAAGCGGTGCAGCACTGTTACCATCTAAACCGCATGACTTTATCACATGGACAAATAAAATGCAATACTTTTAATCAGCCTGTTCAAACAAAATTTTGTTTACAAACGGTTTGTGGTTGGTGTTTTTTACTGACAAAATTTACTCACTATTGTTAAGTACAATGAATGCCTGAAGTTCACTCATTGTTTGAATACACCGTCATGTCTACTAGCAAGCTATAGCTACAACATTTGTTGGCGATTAAAACTTAGGTTACAACAGTACATTACCGCTGAAGTTATCATTATTTCAAGCAAAGTTTGGTATTTTTTCACACATGAAAGGGTTGACTGAAAAGTCTGTTGAAAGGCAAGAGCTAAAGCCAGTTGTGAGTGACGTCTATTTCCTACTAACTTAAAATATCTTCCCGCTTATCATACGTTGATTCATATACAAATCATGTGCAGTTCGTGTAATTATAAAAGCCTGATAAGAATGACCGAAGTCAGCCGTTTACAAAACTGACATCTTATAAATAAATGGAATAGTCGGTGTTATCTTCCCGATGGTTGTGTCATACTCTGTCTGAGTCACGATTCAAATAAAAGTTTGCGTAAGTTGAATGTCAGAACCATCAAACCAATTTATTGCCCAATTCACTCGACAGATGAGAATTAAGCATTTTTAAAGACATGCGTTCAACCAACCGATGAACAATGACTTTTTTTACTGATGAGTAGTCAGGGATTTGGTTACTTTCAAGTTGAACACCACTCACAATTGATCGCAGCTGTCGCATTCCCATAGACTTTCCAGTCGGCACCTTTCGAAAAGAAGCACTAGACTCGAGTTTCGCTCTCATTAGAGCTCGTCAGTAGTGCATATCATCGCCACTGCCGGCTGAGCGTTCACATATGATAATTCCGTCGTGTCTAATGTGAGATAAATGACGCAGTGGTTAACACGGTTGCCTCATGAACAGCGTGTCCGTGGTTCAAGTCCCGGCAGTGGCGATGATATGTACTACTGACGAGCTCTAATGAGAGCGAAACTCGAGTCTAGTGCTTCTTTTCGAAAGGTGCCGACTGGAAAGTCTATGGGAATGCGACAGCTGCGATCAATTGTAAGTGATGTTCAATTTGAAATTAACCAAATCCCCGA
>LUCH01001230.1:11068-105763 GCA_013368495.1 Paragonimus heterotremus | reverse complement strand
CCTAATGTGAGGTAAATGGCGCAGTGGTAAACACAGTTGCCTCATGAACAGTGTGGCCGGAGTTCTGGTCCCGGCAGTGGTAAGAATATGCACCACTAACGAGCTCTAATGAGAGCGAAACTCGAGTCTAGTGCTTCTTTTCGAAAGGTGCCGACTGGAAAGTCTATGGGAATGCGACAGCTGCGATCAATTGTGAGTGATGTTCAACTTGAAAGCACTTTTTTGTTGAGAAAAAGTTCTTGATCTACAAGGAGACTGAACGAAAATAAGATAGCCTGCCAAGACAAGTGAATATGCTAGTTTTGCATTGTAGGAGTTGGGCAAGTTACGCTCTGTGAGTTGCCCTACGACAATAAAGTGAGTTGAATAAACATCCATAACATGTATAATATTCATATCTTTCAGCAATATCATAAAATTGTTATACTATAACACTATGTAATGCTATATTATATTTTTAATGTTCACTGTAGTAATAAAAAGTGGATTTTGTGCCGAAACGGAATAATTATGGATCAGTTAATGGAAAGAATCAGAAATAATTTTGTTTTGCAAATCTCTTGCAAGCACCAAACTATGTTTGTAAAAAATATGGTAACATAAGGCCAGTATGGTATACCGTTTACTTCGAATATGACTGTCAAATTCCGTCAGGTTACTTTCTGATTCATTAGAAGAACGCCTACAAAGACAGTAGGGAGGAATTACGACTAATATACGAGAATATAAACGTACAAAAATTAGACGACCAACATCTGAGGAGCTGACAAACAATTCACTAGTTTTTCATAAACTGCAAGTTTTATAACTTCAGTAATCATCACAGAAAGAACCTATCTGGACCACTTAAAACAAAGTGGGGTGACTGGACTGCATTTGTAGGAAAGTGTAATAAATAGCTGGAGAGCCAGTAAGCAATCAGTTTTTAAGCAAATAAACCGTAAAGCTCGACAGTTTTTGCTATTAAAGGATTAGTAGAAAGTATTACATAAAGCAGTTTGTAAACTACAGTCCAACCACGATTGAGTTGACATTTCAGATTTCAAGGCTCAAAAATAAATGACCACCAATTCCTGACTCGCTTGCTGAATTATGAATGGATGTCAACGGAACAGATATCACTGGAAGAACATCTTCGCAAATAAAACGCGAACTACTCGACTTGTCAACAAAATTGCGTACACTTGAAAGAAGCAATTAGCAAGAATATTTAAAATATTTCTGTATTGCAAACTTTATCCAAGGTGTCGATCAGGTGATCAACCAAACCTGGGATAACTGTCCGTAAGTCATAGATGTCACAAAAACCAACGTGATTACAATAAGCCAAGACACAAGTGTGCTATAAGTTATGGATACATTATATCCACTTCTAAGGAGTTGATGGCTGCCTGTTTGGTTGAAGCTAAGTAACCTATAAATTTGGAGATTAGCGGGAACGTTCTCTGGACCTTTAAAACACAATTTGATCTAGCACTTGTCCCAACTGTCCATTGCAGACATGTTATTTTGGAATTGTCATCATTAGCAGTCTATCCTGCATGGTGCAACTTTGTCAGCCAACTATCTAGACAGGCTTTTGTGATTAATTCCGTGTTGGAAGGTCATTTACGAGAGTAAGAATATTTCAGTAGTCATATACGACTCCCCTGATGTTGTCCCAGAAAGGCTAGCTTCTTAAAAAAAATTTAACCAGATCGTGCTAAGACTGATAATGCAATACTGACACGCATCACAGTTCTTCTTTGTCTCAAAAAAATAACGCAAAGACGAGCAAGGTCTTTCATTGCAGCCCTTGAATAAGTCGTAAAAATAATCTTGTTTCACGTTAAAGTCCATGTGACAGGTTAACAAAACATGCTTACTCTGAAATGAACCAAACCACGTCAGTAATTTTGTCTGCGTGGATATACCGGCCAACAAGTACTGATCGTGACGTGAAATGTTTGGCATTTGTATATTACAGTCCCCTCTCCTTCTGGCGGGTGAGGAATGTTGAGTTCCAGTTCAATACGATCACTCATCCGAATCAACACAGTCAGTTAAAGGAATGTACCGCCTAGAACGCTTATAAACATCGTCACTTGATGGTATCCACTCTTTTGTAATACTCTAATACGAATGGGGGTAATTTATCGATCGTCCCAATCCTGATTAAGCAACCTGAGTTGTGCTGCAGTGAAGACGATCGATCGTATTATACTACTCATACCGAGGCTATTCAGCAGTACGTGCAGAGCATATATTTTGACATCGTACAAGCCACAGGAAGAATGCTGGAAGGATCATCAAATTGTAGCATCACCCATAATGGTCCCTGTTACTTAATGGAACTGAGCATTGACGTCTGTGGCAGCCGAGACGGTCTGGGGCCGAATACCGCGTGGGAATGAGTGGTTTTTTTTCTGGTCTCGTTTAAACGCTTAACCCATGTGTTGCCTTGTAGAATAAACAACGTTTGTGCCATCCGCGTTCTTGGATCACAACATTGCCTGTAACCAAACTGAACATACAGTGACATTCTCACTCTGTCCGTCAAGTTATTGACTCATCAGTTGGCCAAACCTCTTTAAGCTTGTGGACGCATGTCTCCAGCTATTGTTAAACCTTAATTTTCACCATACCGATGTAACCTTATAAACGTATGCTCATGTACTATGATAAGTAGAATCCCGTCGTAGTTTGATCGTAGTGTTTACCATGCCTGATACGAGGAAAGTTCGAGTTCGGGTTCCACTCCAAAGTACTTTACCCTAAGCTGGACGGAGAAGACATGTGACAGAATGTGTTTCGTAATCACTAAACTTCTGAGATGACTGTATCCATGTTTAAAAGTTGACTCTATAGGTTGACGCTTCATTTGACTGGATCCTGGTGGCAAATGAATCATTTTACGGTAGGTTACCTCATACACACACACATAAACAAACAAACCATAAGACTTGGTCACAAAGCTAAGTGCTGTTATCCTTTTGAGTCATTTCCATTATAGACAAATTAATTCGGTTACAACTGTGCCACACCTACGTACACATGTCAAGTAAAGTCAAGCTGTCAGCATTTGCTATGTACAATAATGAGCGCGCCCATTTGATACCAATCTTAGACAACATTAAAAGCAGAACATTATCTCACTAGTAGGCTGAACAATTGTCAAAGCCGTTGTGAGACTGAAACACAAGATTACTCCACGTTGGTGTTTATAATTAGACTGATGTGTGGTGATGTGTGACTTGCACAGAGAACTGACACTGTGTCACTTTTGCACAGTAAAGAGCCCTACTTTTATCCCTAAATATCAAGCCTTCAAAAAAGTGTATTTGGTCTTGTTAACCAGTCAGATAAGGAAATTCGTCAACGCCTAACCAATCGTAATTAGTAACTCTATTTCCAGCTTTTGAGAACGCGGAATTTATCAACTAAATTCCTTTTTTGTTCCAAAAAAAACCTCACAGACCATTTTTGAATATGTAACATTTGTTGATACAGAACACACATATGTTCGATATGTGACCACGAACTCGTAGTTCTTGTTTCGAGACTACCCTCGCAGTCCAAACAGTTTCCCTCATGAATTTTTTCTCTCATCCAATCAATTAATTGCCCAAATTTGATTGTCATTGCCGGTTTTTATGACATGGAACGTCCGTATTCATAGGTTTCCGGGTTGTGAATTAGTTTTGTGCTTTGTTGCGTTTTTTTCTGCGTATGTGTGTGAAACCTAGCTCTACCATGCGGATCATGTTGAAACGTCTAGCATGTAACAGAATACCTGCATGTATATGTATATATATGTACATATATTAGGTAGATATAACTCTTCATTTGTGTTCCTGTGCCTGTCCCATGTTGGAGTTAGATGCAAACGTAAAAACTAGAAATTTCGCCTCGTAGACAGAACTTAATTGCATGCTCTACATGAGCCCGTGAGGAAGTGTAGGCACATACGATGTTTTAGTGTGTTTGTGTGTGACTGTACATACGCGTGCATCAGTGTGCTCATGCGTGTTCAATTAACTGACATGAAAGTCTGTATTACCGCTGGACATAGTCCCATTCTCTTTCGGTCCTATTCAACCAAGACACACATCCATGCACGCACGCATTCCCCCTAGGGTTAAAACAGAGTGCATGTGTAGATCTGCCTCTAAGCAAGCACAAGTTCCAATATACAGGTGAACGCGAACTACACAAAAATGATTGTTGCCCGCCTGGTCAGATTGCCTGTCCAAGCGAACTCAAATTTGGAACAATAATTCTACTCTCGTATTTGCAAGATTACCATCGATTCAGAGAATAAGCAGTGCAAACAAATCGGTCGACTTTGAGATGTGTGTGCCCTTGAACAGAGATAGGCGCTGAAACTACTTGACGTGATGACAATACTACCCGTCTATGCACATTTTCCGCAATTTTTATAGTTTAATCTGATTCTTTTGTGTTGAAGATGAGGGATTGGGTAATCGCCACAAAGGTAACATCATCAACTAGATTTCATTTACCCGTTTTCATGAAGTATTTTTGGTGGCAGTACACGTTGCATAGGTCACTAAGCCTGATGTTGCGACCGCAAGAGGCGCTTGGCCTGGGGATTAGTTTACCGCGCAAACTTCTGTATAGTTAATGTCAAAAAACAAACCACAAACGCGTACACTCATTTGCACGTCAAACATGCATTCACACACCTCATTGTCATTCCCCCCGGTGAAACTTCTGCCATAGCGTGTACACACTATTCCGATATTCTATTCTTGTCCGTCGTCTTCCTGGCGTTCGGAGCTTGCTGTTTTTTTTCCTGAATGTCGCCTGTGGATAATATACTACTTGTGAGTAGTATACCACTTACAACGAAACCGCCTGTCATACAACACTGCCAACTGTTCATCAGTATCCACTGTGACTATGAGCTATCCTCAACTATTCAATAATTTAGTGGTAATTCGTTTCAATCGTCATTCAAGTATGGTAATGTTTTACATCGTGCTCTTCTTCCTAGTCCACATCGAAACTATACAATTTCGGACAGTCCAAGGTTCAACATTTATGGTGCAGTCAACAGATATTTGTTTCATGATGATGACATGTAAGTATTAAAAATTTGAGTTGAAATCCCAGATCCGTTAGAAGTAAACTCAGCTGACTAATGTAGTAGTAATTTTCATGAGAAACTTTTACCTGTTCGGTCTTCGGGCTGAGCAACTTGAGTCCGAATCCACGTTTGTTCCAAAAATGTCTTCAGATAAAATATAACAGCATTCAAACCAAAGCTGGGTTTAGCCACCATGATGAGACCCTGAAGTTGTACGAGATAAACCGTACAATAAGGGAATCCAATTTTGTAATAATTTGTTCCGAATAAAAGTCAATTAAGATTTGTTTAACTCAAGTTTACACATTTGGCCCATGCCATCAAGCAGTCTTCTAACGAAGAATCGGCGGTTTTCCCACTGATTTTTATAGCCACTGAAGACTTCTTATGGCTGTGTCTGCATTCTGAACTCGGCCTGCTTCAACTGGCGTCCTCGAAGGTACACTTTGGTATAAATTCCCAATTAATTTCCTATATTCCGGAATCAAAATTGTTGGCCATGATGTCGTTAAGAGATTCCAACTTAACAATTGTTCTACCTCATAAAAAACGTACAACCACGATGGTGAAGCAGATTGCCGGTGGACTAATTTCGATAGCAAACAAACCGGCCGTAATTCCTGTCAGCGCGCTTAGTACGTACACACGTCAAAAGACTGTCATTGTGATTCACGAGCCATTACGGGTGTGATCAGAAGCATCGTTACCACCCTCTATTTTGCGTAAACCTTCTGACTCGTACTTCGCTCTCATATGACATAAACTACTTACATTGGTGAGTAGTAAGGTGTCTGAATATACACGCAGAGGATTACCCCTATGATTCGTCACCTAAAAAGGGTCAAATCATTCGCTACCATGAAAAGCCATAGAAAAAATGCACGCAACCGGAATAAATACTCGATTGATTGTTGTACGGCTAGGTAGAGATCAACACAGCTAAATTGTACAAAAGTACGTTCTTATTACTATGTTCAGTTACTGTACGATACACATCAGATTCCGTGACGCACCAATGCCTGATCCTAGTGGTCTGCTGTTAGAGCGTCCATTTCTCTCCGTCCAAAAACTGCCTCTGTCCTTGAGAAAAAACGATTGACTTCGTCCTAATTAGCGGACTTGTTCAGTGCGGTTGAGAGGTGACCTTGGCTAGTTTTCACCGGTCCGAATTTTTATTCCGCTGTGCCCATTAACGACTCTAACTACTTTTTTCGGTAAATGTCCTTCTCTTTTTATGATATGGGAATGGTCTTATGGTATCACACACGTACTTCGTATTTGTCGCCTTTGTCGCACACGTTTTGGGGTGGAGCAAAGCTCTTTTTTCATACGCGTCTTTTGACATGTCTTCGGAGCGAATAAGGAGACAGTCGCGATAGTATTCGAAACCGAGATTCTCGTGTTAATTAATACCGGGAAGAGAATCCGAATTCTGCCAACAGCACTACGATATCAAGGACGAACTAGCGTATCGTTTAGGAAAGTTTACAAAATATACTAAACACAACATTCATTCAGGTATGGTTTGCACACACAGCTTGGTTCATTACTTCAAGTTTTCAAGAGGTTCCCTCGATTCCACGCTCCTCTCCCACATCGATCCTTCCATGCTATTCTTATCCTCTTCCCCGTATCGATCTAAGTTGCACTCAGTTTAGGTGTTTCAATTATTCTGTGCTCGTCCCATCAGCGCTATACTGCTGTCCACGTTCACTCACCAAGCCTGTCAACCGACTCGAATGGGAACTGACAGTTTCACCATCACCACAAGACAAACACACTAGCTATTGATCGTGATATCTTACGAATACAACTAGTGAGCTACGAACGAAATTTCATGGTGTAAGAAATCGTACACAATACTGTCGGCTTTTTCCGTTCACTGGTGAATATTAAGTGTGATCATAGAGTGGTGAAGAGAACAGTGTAACGTAGTAAATCAAACGAAACATCGCTTGCCCTGCATCGAAGAATTGATGGATAAGGAATGGGACATTAGAACTGATGCACAAAAAAACAGAGGGATAGAGAGACGTTCAGCTGAAACTGGTTAAACGTGAGTAAGCAGGAGAGTGGCGGCATTTACGAAGTTGTCAATGAACGGTCTGTCAAGATCGAAACAATGAGAAATCCCATAACATTTTTAAACCGGCACATTTAAGTGCGGTTAAAGACGAATACCAACATGATATACCGCTGCGCTGTTCGAAATCTTTCAGAAAACATTTGAAAAGATACCAAGAAGTGCACATAAAAGATCGGTTTGACAAACGAAGAATATGTTGAGATATTGGTTGTTGTGGAGCAGTGAAGTGTTAGAGGAATCGGATGTTTAAGGGATGTCTACGGGTACGGGCAAAAAAAGTTAACTATGTGTACTTAATATCGGAGTGAGAGACCCGGACAATGATCCTCGTCGTCTCTTCCAAAATATATGCACTGTTTAACAGATCGAATGAGATCAGTGAGATGAACTTGTCAGAAAGATCCAGCCGAAGTCAATAGACAGTCATGATGATACAGTATTATTTTCCGATAGGGTGTGAATAATCAATAGTGTCCGATCAATTACAGATTTGACAATAACATGAATGGTGTCAACTTGCCCACGTTCGTCAACCTGGTGGACATCTTCTAAACACATTCATGTGGAAATTGTGTTCAGATCAACCATCTGGTTGGGTGTATGTCTAGTGAATAATGGATAGTGCAAACAGGTGGAGAACAGTTATTTGTGCCCGATCGGTTGTTGTTTTGCGAAAATAGTGTCAATTTCTTGAACAGCCTCATCCAGAGAAGCACGGTGAAATAAAACATCACTAACCCCCTGGTACAAAAACAAGAATTTTTTAGTTTTTAACAACACTTCTCGTGAATTTATGTTGACATTCGTTGAACTAACGTATTTCATGCAAATCAGTGTAATTTCGAACAATTCTGGTCCTGAATTGGTCAGCTTAGTGTTCTGGTGACAACATATCTGAAAAATTGAATACAGTGGTTTATTGGGAAAACATTTCCCGAGCCGCTCCATAACCCATCCGATACGGTTGGGCAATGTTGTCTTTGGTGTAACACGTTTATTTCTGGACTCTGAAGTCGGTTCAGTATTTGTAACTTATACGACCGTTTTTGTAAACACCAATGGTTAATGGACGTGCTAAATATTTAGAAGAACGTGATGGGAGTCGTAATGAGAATTGTTGTTGAACCAGACTATTACGTATTGTGTAGTGTACCTCTCAACGGGTCAAACATTGTAAGGCATAGCGGTTATCTTCATATGGGCAGAACATGGTTCACCTAGACGTTAAGACTTGTTGCTTTAGTCCCCTCTGTCATGATGTCAACGAAGGGTTTTCAGCACACTCACCTAACTGGCACAGTGGACAGTGATCAAATTTATGTCAGGACAAGGAAATGTTTGCTCTTGTATTGAGCTCCAATTGTTAAACAAAATTCTGTAAACTCAAATCGCTTGCTAAATTCTGAGTAGCAGGTTCACGATAGTCACAAACAAACTGAAATATTGCGACTTTGTCCAAAGGCCAGCATGATTACTTTGCCATTGACTCCTCCATGCTATCATGGACTAAACGGCTCAGTGTAATTCACATCCACCTGTGTTACGAGACGTTTGCACTGGCTGGCAAATAATCGAAGAATAGTCGGGCCAGTGACACACTTGTTCTCATCAACCAACTGCGTATATTTTGTTCCACCGGTTTCATATAACCAGTGATTTCAATTTGATTGAAAGGTCCTGAGGTTGGAGCCACTTATCAGAACTAACGGAACGGTTAACAGCTATCCTTGAGACTTTCGGATGTTGATGTGACAAACTGATCACGTCTAATTTGAGGACAAAGGAGAGACGGTCGATGTGATCGCCTCACAAACATGAGGGTTGAAGAAAAATCTCCTATTCACTAGTTAGCATTAATTCTAACGATGAAAAACTGAAGTAGATCTCTCAAAGTGCAGTCGAAAGCCGAATGCTGCAACCAGACACGACGACTATTTGACTGAGAAATTATTTGGGAATATTCCTAGGTATCGATTTCAAAATGGGGGTTTTAGCGGAAAAAGTTATATCACAACGTTATGTCGAATGAACTGAAGCCAAAGCAATTTTGGGGGGCACATAATAAGCTCAGAGAAGTAAGGTGGAAATTTTTAAGCTACATGTGATAGATGGGTTTAACGATATATAAAAGATAAGGCAATAAACCTGGACGTCATGGTACTCCGTTATTTCTTTTGTTTGAAAATGACTGCTACACTTGTGGATCAATTAAAACAGACCTCATTACGTGGTGTTGCTTGTTTGCTTCAGATCGCTTTGTTTCCTTAGGAGGAAACACCAGATGGAGTGATCGCAGTTTTTGATCATTGTTCAATTGCTATGTGACGTACAGCTTCACTTGTGGGTAGCATAGCAGGAGTAGAACTTGCGGAAACTAAAGGGTAGGCCTCCATTCCAGAAAATGGAAGCCACTATTGGAAACGTGCATATGTAGTGTATTGGGCTTGCTACCAAGGGGACCGTTGTTGCACTACCGCCGTGGATGTAGATACACGTCAGTTATCCAAACCAATGTTTACGTTCATGGTTCTGTATTTTCACACGCTTTGTAACGGATATTTAATAGCCAGAACACATTCCCGGGCCGAGTATCTTTTGCTGTCACAATGTTGTATGACAAGCAGTTTCGTTGTGAGTAGTATACTATTCGCGAGTAGTATATTACCCACAGGAGACATTCAGGAACAAAAGAGCTAGCTTAGAACGCCAAGACGACGACGGACAAGAATAGACTATCAGAATATTGTATACGCACTATGGCAGAAGTTGTACCAAGGCGAATGACAACGTACTATCACCCGATGTATATGGATGCATGTCTTACGTGCAGATGAGTGTACGAGTTTGTGGTTTCAGTTTTGACATGACGTATACGAGAGTGCTCAATAAGCGAATTCTCAAGTCAAGCGTCTTTTGTGGTCACAACAGCAACACTATGCATTAAGATTTGGTTGTCCAACAAATCCGAATTCGCTTAACGACCACCCTCTTTTCCACAATGTAAGATTTGCAACCCCAATAACCATAGTGCTCTCTTGGTTTAGTTATGCTGTTTGCACGATCGGTTTAATCCTCTAGTTGTCTAATGTGTGCTACTGATCTTCTACCTCATTAGCTGACGTCCGTTTGCAGTATAAACCTCTTTCTTCAGAAAAATTTCCTTTATGTTTCAATGGTGTGTGAAAACTATGGGAAGCATGTCCAGCAATGAGTGCATTAAACTCAGTATTGTGAATAGATTTTGAGTTATAATATGCTGACAAGTTTGCGCAAGAGAGGAAATGTCCAGTCTTTTGCAGTCCTGTTTCCGTGTTAGTCGGAGAGAACAATTTGTTGGACAGCATATATATATATATATATATATATATATAGAGAGAGAGAGAGAGAAAACGGTAATGAAGAAAGTAGATCGGATGAACACAAATACATGGACGTTCATACTGTACTAGTATATGGAGATAAGTAAAATAACATGCGGGCAAACGATAACATAAGAAAACAAACAGTCATACTGTATCGAATTTCGAGGCTACAGTCGTGTGAAAATCCGACCCAACCCAATTCCCCCAAAACGTTTATCCCTGTATATTCTACCGCCCCTGTTTCTGACCCTTAATTGGTTTTGACCTAGATGTTTTGTTTTATCGCGTCAATTGACACTTGTGCGAATAGGCACTTGTCGCCTTTTTGTACTTTGCTTGAGCGGTGCGTGCATCACATTTTGGAGCTCGGCTCGTCCCTGTCGTTTTTGAACCTGTTGACTGCTCGAAAGAACTCTGTTGGGTATGAATGTCATATTATGTGCTTATAGTTAATCTTTAGCCTATTTGGCATCAAATTGTAATTATCTCCTGGAAACGATCCGTCGATCGAAACTGTTGAGGTTGTCTATTTATTAACTTTGATCATTTGTTCAATAGTACCGTGGCTTTGTGAACCAATCTTGTTTTGACCATTTGGGATCGTTGGTTTAGTGCTACGCGTTGCTCAACGTCTTCGTGGAAGATTGTTACACATACATATAAGAATGCTTCAGTAAAAATGGCCCACTGACCGTTTTGTACGATCCGGTCGAGTAGTTCTGTACATCTCAACCGAGTTAGCTGTGATGACAGAGTTAGAACGTCGGTTTCCAGTGAGTGAAAAGCAGTTTTGCGTACTTGATAGCCCGTCTGAACATCCCGTCTAAGATACTGATCCATAAAACTTTCTCTCCATGTTAGCGGAAAAATGTCTGCTGGTAGGGTAATAGGTTGAAAAGTTACTATGAGAATGAGAAAAATATTTGCTTTTACGTTCCTATTTCTGTGCTGACCGGTTAAAAATTGCGTTGAACGGTTTATGTGTAGAGAAAAAGCGAGTGAAACTAAAAGAAGGGTAAATTCAATAAAACTATTGGTTGCATCAATTCAGCAAAAAACACTGAAACACACTGAAACAACATTCAGTCAAGAATGATCACCTGATGAATTGTGAAACTGAACTAGTAGAGCGGTTAGGAAACTTGTGATAGAGGTTGTCCTTCACATGTATGCATGCATGAAACTGCCAACCGAATTAGCTGTATCCACACAGCTGGAAAATGTCTTTCAGTGTGAACATATCCTAACTATGAAGCAGTTCTGTCTGTAAAGTAACATGTTTGTTCCACTGCTCAGTTTCTCCGAAGGCTCTCTTTAACGCTCCTCTGTATTTAGTGGCAGATGTGTCAACGAATGAGATGTGGTGTGAAGTATTTTGTGCACAAGCACTATGTCTTCCCTGATGAATTCGTGAGTCATTGAGAATCGGCCTAATTCTGCCACTCTTGCCCGATAGACGATTTTCTCGAACCACAGAGATCTTCTAGTGATCCGCCTGTGATCACTTTCAGTAAGCGCCAAATCTTTTTGGACTAAGGACGATAGACCTGTATGCTTGTTTTCAGGTGTGGACGGGTTGTGGAGTCGACTATGGTGAGGAACACTTCAGGGTGAAAGTTTTCACAATCATTTCCTAGAAAATTAAGAGTTATTTGCGCTTTTTCACTCATGGAGGCACAATTTGTAGACAAACTCAAACCGTCTGCCATTTTGGTTTTCAGTTCTCTGTCGCATGCTGACACGATCAGCTTTGTGTCGTCAAGATAACAGACAGCAAAATCTTGATGGCGAATTTACATGAATTCACACCTGTTGACATTGGACGGCAAGTTATTTTCTACAAATCACTGAGTTATACACTTCAAATCGTTTCGTAACGTTATCACATCTTTTCAGTACTACAGAACTAGCCAGAGCTTTATGTCACTGGCGTACAGCAACATCGATAGTTTGACTATATTGGGCAGTTCACAAGAGAAGAGAATGAATAACATGAGTCCTAAGATTTTTGGATGCCGGCTATCTAATCACAATACCTTGCAAGTAATATCGACATAACCCAACTTCTTAATAATATCAAAAGGATATGTGACCAAAGTGTAATGTACATAACAGACGAATATAACAGGTGCATTTATAGCAAAGGTTCGGACAGAAGACAAAGATGTAAACCGTGGATGTGTTAGTGGTGTTGCGTGGAATCCTATCGATGTCAACGTAAGGATGTACATTATAAAAACTCTGTGTAGTTCACGCAGCACTGTAGCTGTTTTGTTCACCTGCGCGAGAGAGACCCAGACAAGTTATGTTCACATGTGTGTATGGTCTCGTTGTCTTGTCAGTTCCGGTGAGGACACTGGGTTGAATCACGTGTCATAGGCTAATGTCCGAGATGAGGTTTGTCGTGTGCTCCTGTGTCTGTGTGTTTACATGTGTGCACGTGACATTTATTACAGCGGTGTTGACAAACTGAGTCGTTCGCAGTCACTGCGGGTGCATACGCGTAAGGGTCGCTCAGCGGCGGATGTGTATGGGCATAAGAATCAGGTCAAATGCGACCGTAAGTCGGTCCAGGCATATGACCTTGACCACACAACGGTGTGTTGCTACAGGTTAATCCTTGCGAAACACCGCCGCTGGTTGAAAAGACTGTTCTGGTAGGACTACTACTACTGTCAGTCGTATGTAGCGTAGTGGAAATTGATCTACTGATGCCGATCTCTCCTTGTGAGGTTTCATCACTCTAGGTTTAGTGACAAACTTAGTAGCCCATTCAGCCAAATTTATTTTAGAACTGGTCAATGAGCCAGTGTTTGTTTCCAAGTGAATGTTTATTGTTTGTTAACTGGCCAGGAGGTTACTTAAATTCCTCGTAAGTTTCTTGTAACTGCTCTCTACTGTTCAGTGACGCTAGGGAGTAGTACTCTGATAACACTCAAAATTAATCAGATTATTAGAACGATCGAAACCTTCCAAATAAAATTAAACGCAGACTGCCTTAACAAGTGTCCGGTTATGCGATCGGAATTAGTTGCAAGTGGAAATGATCAAACCTTGATAAATGATTGGATTAGTTCATTCTATCGAGTTGTAACTCGTTCACACTCGTCCTATTTGGTAAGTTTAAACCGAAATGAAAGCGGTTTGAAATAGAATATCGTGAAGTGGCTACGTAGTACACATAATTTTTGAGTTTCTTGATGATTTCCGAAGTTCTCAACTTTATTCAGAAAAACTACTGCTCTACCAGCCAAAGCAGTAGACTTTCATCCAGTGGTGTGACTTGATCACACGACAGATAGGGTCACTGATCGGCAAAATGTGTTTTCTTGCTTGCTTTGTCCTTGCGGTTGCATGTGTGTGGTTATGTCTACAAATCGGTTTTGTCTAGCCTCATTTCTCCGTTGTTTTTGGTCCAATTTTTTCATGGACCCAGGTATGCACACAGAATAAACAAACTGAACGGACTAGGCTCACCTTCACTACCCCGTTTGTATCTTTGCTACCAAAACACGTGAATCGTTCAAGTTTTTCGTCGAAGAATCATTGATTTATTATGATTATGTCTCCGGCGTGCGCTTTGTGTTTAGTTCACATACGGAATTCGGTGCATGCTGAAAGTGTTGGAGATTTGGCGCACACGTTGTGACTGACGGGGACAGCCAGCTGTCGGCATCCCGCTCTAATTGCGTGCACCTTGGACAGGCGAAAGTCCGTTTGCCTCCACCGAACAACATACTGACTAGGTGGCCAAAATTGGTATACACTAGAACTCCGTTAAACCAAATGCTGGCTAACTGCCTAAGCGTATGGGTTAAATTCCAAGGTTTCTTCTCGAAACCAGCTGACGTTGCCTCAGTCAAATAATCTCAATCTACGCTAAACTGAAAAGAAGCCGTAACGAATATATAATTGAACTTTTGACAACCGTACAGGTTTGGGCATCACTACTCAGTCTTCTTCGGCATACCATTCGTTTTAGTTCTTTAAAAAAGGCTCTATTTAATCGGTGTACACAATCTCATTCTTAACTGTGTTTTTCTCTGAAATTCATTTTGTAAATAATGGATACAACTTAATCGGACCGTTGATCAACCTGCCGAGTAGAATTAATGATCCAACTGGGAAAAAATGGACTCGTATCCTGTGTGCTTACCGTAAAACACACCTAGTAATCGGGTTATGGGACATCGGTTAATCGGGACAAAATCTATCTGGTTTTACGATATGTATGCAACGGAATTCGACACCGCGATGCTGTTTTCCTTTTCTGCTTTGAAAGCCAGAATCTTACTGTGTTTAGAATAAAATGCACGGAATGACTTGAATTAATTGTGGTTTTAATTTGGACGCATGGCAGCAGACAAATAAATAAACTAGCCTTTATTGCTGTGCGCTGGTCTAATCATTGATCTGATGGTTTTTAGCCAGAGGACAGAAGTCTGGAATTAGCACGAATAACCACACTCACATGATTGCTGTGTTTGACTTAGTCGAGATCCATAGGTCAGGTGAATTTGAACGAGCCGATTAAGTCGACGGTTGGCTGATCGTTTCCCGTTTGCTACAACGGAGTATTCCATTGCTTTGGAAGTGTGGCAGCCCCAGTATTGGTGGGCGAAATTAACCTGTACCGGTAATACCAGTTTTATACACTTGTTGTGACCGCAAAAGACGCTTGGTCTGAGAATTCGTTTATTGAGCAAACTCCTGCATAGTTCATGACAAAAAGCAAACCACAAACGCGTAAACCCATGGGCACGTCAGACATGCACTCACATACACAGGGTGGTACTAAGTGGTCATTCCCCTTGGTGGAACTTCTGCCATAATGCGTATACACTATTCCGATAGTCTATTCTTGTCCATCGTCTTCCCGGCGTTCGGAGCTTGCTCTTTTGTTCCTGAATGCTGCCTGTTGGTAATATACTACTCGTGAGTAGTATACTACTCACAACGAAACTGCCTGTCATACAACACACTGAATGTCTACTGAAACTCCAGGTGCCCTTCAGAGAGGATGAATCGCATACATCGATAAATGATGAACTGGACAGAGCTAAATTAGCTTACCTACACCATAATGTGGTAGACTACCATGAGGAACGTTGAAGGAAATTAAACAGTTTAACATAACACCGAAGCCGAAAGTAAACGGTTATAGAAATTTAAAGGCGAGTAATATGACTTGGTAATGAAACGGCCGTATCCTAACAAGTCTAATATAAACAACCGAGTACAACATTAACAAACAGTTGATCAACAACAGCAATGATAAATTCAATTCATCCTTAAAATTTCAAATGGTCAGTTTACATGAAGTGTGCGTTTGGTCCCCTAAATGTATATATCAAATCCGAGGATGACTCCGTCAACCCACAACGCTAGTATGACTAATCCGGAACAGGTATTCCAGATTGATCATAACCGAGGTCAGATGTGAAATTCGTGCAACTTAGTGCTGTTGCCTCGGACAACTGTCCCTCAGTTAATTACACAATAATTTAGCCTATTAGTTTCTTACCAACAACTAATGTCTCCATAAACTCCGAAAGAACGGATAGGCTGCTAATCTACCGACTACGTCAATTAAGGAATGATTTAAATACCATGAGCATGAAGGCGAAATTTATACATTTCAACTGCTACCAAATTGGACTGCCCTCCGTTTAATTCTAGTAAAGTACTTCGTGCTGAATTCGACTATGTGTAATGGAGTCAAGTATCCAAAATGCACACTAATGTTCCTACTTGTTCACAGTGAAGATGTTCAACGGTGGACACCCTTGGTAATCGGGAGAGTTAAAATCTGTTTATTTCTCATAGAAAGAACAGTCAGTTCAGTTTTACAGTTGAGTACACACTCATTCAAAAAGCTTATGTGAACACTGAAAGTTTCATCCCTTGGCTGAACCGACTCAAGAATGAGATAATCATGAAGAAAAAGACGTTGTATTTCTGCTAGTAAAAAATCTGTGATTTAATCGACTGTGTTTCAGCTGTAACAAACTGTTCAATTTGCGACGCAACACATCTCTGTTATGAACGTTAGATGTCTCCGTTGTGAAACTGAGATACCAAAAGTTTTTTTTGGGGGGGTCTATTGAAAATGATATACTCAGTAAGCCAGATAACTAAGATAGTAAGATTCTTCTCTGGAAAGTTACCTACCTGCTTGCAAGTTCACTCACACGGTTCAGTCTGTTGAAGAATTTTGTGTTGAGATGACTTGGATTCTGCAGCAAATCGATCATGTCTCAAACAAAGAGGACTTTTTGTTTTAATAGAGCAAACTAGACGAATAGTTATATGAATTAGATGGGTTTGCTAATAAAATACTCTCACTGTTGTATGGTTTTGAAACATACTTCTGCATCGATCTGATCTCCTCTTCACTTCGACCAGTGGTGAAACGTTTACTTTGCTGTTATTATCCCACAGTCCTCAAGTTTTTCTTCTACAAATGTGAAAAAACACAGTCGAATGTATTGTACATGCGTCTGATGATTTCAGCGATGAAGCCTATGACTTTCTTGAAATTAGACCAACGATAGAATGAGTGGCACGTTAGTGTGCCAGTCAAGTCTGCCGCGCCGTACGATACTCTCGTGATCAGTCAACCACATGGCTTTCAGGTAACATGTTGAGTCGTGAGTACGAGTTTCATGAGTTTTTTTGTCGGTTAGCATTGTCCAAAAATTGAGCGTCAGCGCACTGGTTTTAAGCCATAAACACGGTAGCTAAACCTACCAACCGATTTACTAGCTAGCCCGGAATGAGGACGTTTAATACCACGGTCTGGTCTGCATTCTTGCATCAGAGAAAGTGTTTATATTCAGCGTCCGAAAAATGATAAATTGTGTCGCTATTCAATGCAGTGAACCATTCACGGAAAAATCTGTTATGACCACCTGATTCTTCATTTAGCCATAGAAAGCCGGGGAAATATACTATTCTGTAATATTCACGCTTGTAATTTCAACAATTTTTGAACTCCACGAAGACGAGGACAATGAACATCACACATGTACACCTATTTCTAGCTTTCATGATCTACAGTATAACAATATGCGTTATGTTCACAAAAGAGCTCGTTTCTGTAGTTTTAAGACGGTCTTTCGTGTAACATACTACTAGTGAATCACAAGAATACGTGAACAGGTCAGTACACACAATTTCAGAGTTATGTACCCCTAAAACGGAAGAAAAATCTAGTGCATTGTCTGACTGATAGGGCAAACAAAATTTGTTCATCAGATACGATAGAAAGTGAACTCGAATTCGCAAAGAACGTACTTCATGATAGCGGCTACCCGGAATGACTTATAGTCAGAAATATGATCAGAATATCACCTAAAGTTGAAGTGCAGAAAGTAAAAAAAAGTAGCTTATGTTTATTCAATTGCCGTTTAAAGATGATAATGGAGCATAATGGCTGACAAATAGGCTCAGCCAGGCGAACAGCAGGACATACGTCACAGCTAAATTCCGTATCGAATTCACCACACTCCCAATTCCCGGGTTTGACAACAAAGATTGATTGACAGTTCTGACCTCAGCTATGTGTATCTATTCATTCACCTGTTCCTGTGGAACAGATTATATTGGTCAGAATTCAATACAACTTTTGAAACGAATCCGAGACCACCATCCACGGTGGCTGAGGCACGGAAAAACATCGGCGGTCTGCAATGCTATCTTCACTCATCCGATTGAAAGTAGTCAGCAAGTGAACATTGATCTAGCGTTCAATGTGGTATTTCGTGTGCCAACCAGCTCATCAAAAGACCCTGGAGTCTACTGAATCAGGCTGTATGACCCGGTGTTGTCATCAAGAGCGGTTTGTTTCAGACGCTGCGCCTACCAAGGCCACAAATTCACCGGAATGATGGCCACCGTGCGCGGTCAAACCAATCAACGAGCGTGACATAACAGACCAATGAGATCGTCGACAAGCGATTAATCAATGACTTAGTTTCTCTGTAATAAGTCCGATCGATATCTCGATCTAACTCTACAAATTGCTTATATAATCGCACCAACCTGATAATTTATCGAAAACATGTTCGCCGCATATTTGAAATGCCAATAAATTGTTGTAATAACAATCGTAAACGTCAATATACAAACAAATGTTTGAAAACCTATGCATTATTGGTAAGGATTCTCATACTAACCACTCAAAAAAATATGAATCAAATTTGACTTCGTTTACTGACAAATTCGCAAAACTACACTTGGTTCATACGTTGAGTAAGAGATCACACAAATCGGTTTTCCGTATACAGAACGTGCAACACACATCTTGGTTTGACGACACCTTGAGTGCCTCTGAAGTACACCTTTGATTAATGAGTAGAATCAGTTGAAACAGTACAGTGAGAAAGTCTTTTCGGTTTGCACCCTCGTCGATTGCTTTTGTAAGCGATCCATGTTCTCAGGCTAACAGTATTCAGTAAATTTTTTAAATCACTAAAAATCACATCTTGAATGAGTATTTACAGCTACAAATATGAATCGTGTTGTCTAGAATACTCATCCCAAGGTATCATTGCCAAACAAAAATGCAACAAACTGTTCTATATATTCGACTACTTACGTATGCCGACTGTGATGTATGACATAAAAGAACAATATCGAATTTCTCCACTTCCCACATTGCATGGGAACCAACCTAGTGGAATATACAGCCGAGTGAATCAAGCTATACGAACTTAATTTCGCCACAATTCTCTTCTGTATAAATCGGAACGTGCAACCAGTATTGTTTTGCATTTTGTGCCACGTTTGCTAATCAAACGAAAGCTTCTGATGTGATCATCAATGAAGATAAGCTGCAAGTTGTCGCTATCAAACTAACCTATATATATATATTACTGATAAGTAGTTTGGCAGATTTGATAATTTGGAAGAGACCCATTTGCGAAAAATCTGGGCTTCGGCTGGATTCGAACCAGCCGAACCAGAAACACCATGCTCAAACGCGGCAAGCGCTCTATATAAATAGTGACGTCATATCCACACTAGGATATATTCATGTATATATATGTAGGTCCCTATCCCTGAGGCTTTATTGCACCATCCTTATGCATAAACCCATCATAAGTTTATGAACAAGTTTGATGAAATCGCATTTCAACTGGTTCAAGAAGCACACAAACGTCGAAAAAATTTGAAATCAACAGTTACAAGTTGAGGGTAGCATAACTTATAAACTCAGTCAACCAACATCAGTTGTCCATCGGTATTCAAAGAGAAATTAGGTTTGAAAACCATTTTTCAGTTACTTGTGATCTTTTCAACAACATCACATGTTGGACCAAAATGAATCCCGGATTTTCTCATCCATCTATTCTTTTGAGCTAACAAATATTCTCTAAGGTAAGGTAAGTCTGAAAAATACCATCCTGAATGAACTGTCTTAAAAGAATTATGGCTTTCTGCTGAAGAATCATCGGCTAACTACTGCCTGTATGGCACCTTCCGTATCCGCCAATCATGAACAAATTTCTTACAAATTACCATGGTGTTTGTCGGCTCTAACGGACACGAAAATGCATCGTGCACTGTGAATGGCTGAACCTAGTTCGGAGAGTATATGGACCGAATGGGTCACCAATTCTTTGGGGACAACAGGAGGCAGGATTGTGAAGGCCCTTTTCGTCTTGGGCTTTCTGGTTAGACATAACTTCGAAACCAAATCCACTTCCCATGGTGAATCTTCGAACAATTATGATGCTTCTGTCGCAACCTGATGAAGGGTGCATTAGGTATCCTGGGTGGATGGACTTCATGTGAAGAAAGAATAAGCTCCTACTGCAGGGAACTTTTGAAAACCTTTCTACATTGTCCGAAGAATGAGCAACAGTAAGCTGGGACTGTTCGAGGCAATCTGCGAAGCCAGTGATAAGCCTATTCTCTAAGTGCAACGATGCTTGGGACGCTGGACTGAACCTTTTGAAAAACAGTTCAAACGGCCATCCATGGTCTTGATTACATTTCTGGATAACTACTGTACCCGTTAATCAGCCCTCGAAAACGGAAGCCTTATTAAAGATTAGGTTCCTGAAACGTTCCAAAGCATCCGGCCCAGACGAACCCCCCCCCCCTGTTTTTTTGTAGAGGGAGGTCCAGCCGTAAATAAAGCGCTGACGGTTCTGCTCCAGAATCTCCAGATCAATGAAATTATACCAGATGATTGACGTTTGGTTGACATTATCCCCATCTTCAAAAAGGTTTCACGTACTTCGTGTGCAGATCAGGATGAGTTACCCTGAGTCCTATTGCGTCAAAATTGCTCGTAGACTAAGCGAAACGCTTGACGAACATATCTTCGAGGAAGGAGCTGTGTTTCACCCTGTCCGTGGCTGCACTGACCACATCTTAACATTTCACCGAATACTAGAACTCCGTCAACCACAAGTAAGGCCAACAGATGTTGTCTATTTGGACTTCAGAGGGCTTTCGATTCGGTTAACAGACCCGCATTCTGGGACTGTCTGCCGAGGAATGGTGGACTTGAGAATTATGTAAACTGCCTGAGAACAATTTACTGTCAGACCTCAGGCAAGGGGTTTAAGACTTATGATAGCGTATCATCGGCCCCTAGCACCTCAAGTGATGCACGATAAAACTGTCCAACCTCCCCTTTCCCATCCAAGTTTTTGACGGACTGCGAATATGATTGTATGTGCTGCTTCCATGTACTCGACTTCCAGATTTCCGGTATGCACACGATCTAGCTCTAATCTGTAAGGGATCATGGAAGCTCATAACATTTTAGACAGATAAGAGGCTTTAGTCAATTAGATGTGATCTCCGCCCCTGCTGAGTGCAAGATCGGCAGGACTCTGCGCCAGTTATAACCCTTGATAATGAACCGTTGTAGATTATCGGGAAGTTTGCGTACCTTGAGAACTGCATCAATACAGTTGAAATTTCTGATGAGATCACAAATCGCATAGCTGAAGCTCGGATGACGCTTACCAGCCCACGTCATCTATGTCACAGCAAGTTCCCAGACTTTCTGTGAAAGACCGAGGATCTAGTGCTACTCTACGAACAGTCATACTGTATGGCTGCGAAACCCGGATGTTCCCAGAGCATCCAGTCTTGATCATAATTGTCTCCGAAGCGGCAGCGACGTCGCCTCAGCAAGAACTCAGTTAACTGATATGTCTCAGGGGAAGAGAGACTGTCGAACTCACACGTCGTAGGCTTGGCCACTTCTTGCGAATGCGAACTCATCGCTTCCCATGTCGTATCATGCCTGATTTGCGAATGATGGATTAGAATGGGAGCATCAGTCTGGTGACTGATCTACGACCTTGGCCTAAGGTATGTAGGCACTGATACCAAAGCTTACTTCAGTAGAGTGTTCCCAGTTTCGTGTCTGGAGTCTGGAGCACCTTTGGTTGGGGCGCTCTCTTATACGGTAAAGAATATAACTTAATGAGGTTCATGTTATGAATCTCTGTGTGCGCTTGCGCTAGGTCCTTTCTACATTTATATCCCCTCTTTCTGCCCAACACACTTTCATTTTTCACTTATTATGGCAAGTTCTTCCCCTCCTGTGACTTTTTTGTAATACTGAGAATAAGGGTCTTCGGATAACCATAGAAATCGTATTCGAATTGAAATCTCTAAGGCAAGTGATAAAGAGAAATTCGCAGACCAATGGCAGTAAGCAGCTGTAATTCATGGAACAAGAATCCTATTTAAAGATGTACAACTGTATTAAAGAACTCACAGTCTATCATTGGCTTACCCCAGTGGCACATTCGAAGTTACAAACTATAAGTTGATTGATGCAACACAGAACAAAGAAATTGGCGAATAACAAAAGATGTAACACTGAAGTTGTTCGTCCAGTCCTGATATGGTATAATCACGTGACGTTTTGATTGGTCCCTTGTTATACCCTCTACTTTGCCAAAGTTCTGATAAGCGGTCAATCGGCTGCATTTTTACCACACTTTTCCTCAGTGTTATTTTCATGTATAGTGTAAAAACACTACATGTGGGGCTAAACGTGTCATACTGTATGGAAAAAATGCTTAGAAATAAAACATTTATATGTCGTAGTTCTGTTATTATCCACTTCGTTATCCATTTTATCTTCTGTATATACCATCTAAAATAGGCAGTCAACTGACCTTAGTAGTCTAACCTATATGAAGGTGTAGATGTGTGTAATGGGAGTCACTAAACGAGTGATTTACACGACCTTTTTCAGTTGCGGTTTTTTTTTCGCGAGAATGACCAATTCAGCACTGAGCAACAATGGTCATAATGAATAATAACATCAGGCAATCTTATGGTTTAATCAAAGAGGGGTGTAAGTACTCTCACACATCAGTCATCCATTATGCTTCCCGAGGCAATAGCAATCCTATAGCGATACCTGAGTGAGAGTGATCATAGCCGTCTATGGTTTTTAATTACACTTATAGCGAGTTCACATATTTGCTTCAAAAAATCAACTGAACGAAATCTTTCCATCCGGTTTTTTGGAAGCTTCCTCCAAAGACAGAACCAGACGTTTCTAGGGTGGTTAGAACTCCCAGCGCAATTGCAAGCGGATGGCGGTCCATTGATTTAATGAACACATCTTACGTACATGACATGGTTAAGCTGTCATTTGAGAGTAAGCTGCATCATTTTTGATAATCTATACTCAGGAGATAACAGAACCACTTGTTTGTACAACTCAGTCATAACTGGTCGTCACACAATAACCCGGACATCTGACGGACTTGAATTTCCCACCGTTTCATAGTAGGTCCGGTTGCTTCAGAGGTCATAAGTGCATATTTTCCTAAAAACATGGGTGTCCATCTATACATAATGTATTCCCCCACACTTGACCTAAAATGGATTTGACTTGTGGGTACCTTAACTGTACACTAGTCAACAGCATTATTCCGGTTTATTGCTGTATTTCCACATGGTGTAGATTTAATCAGAAGTGACATAAACAAAAACTTGTGTAGTTTGCCAATGGTGATCGTCTGTAATTTTGCGCTAGATTGACACAAAACGGTATGCCTGTCTGTTTTGACAAGATGTCGTCGGTCCGTCTGACATTCAGTCCAACTTTTAGACAAGTTAAAAATCTGTAAACGAGGCGAACTCAAACGAGTTAGTGTCAACAGTGTAAGAGAACGTACCGTCTTACGCAAGACAACACTGACATTAAACGAAGTCAGGACGATCACGTTTCTGAAAAATATTACTAACCTACAAAAAACTAATCACACAGTGATACTTAAAAACAAAACAGGCTTGTGAGTCGGCGTCTACATCAAATTGGCAACTGGACTTCGAGGACGCCAGTCCACCGGTAATCAATAAACTGAGCACTCACAGGAATGAATAAAACGAAGTCATAGGTTAATCGATTGTTAATCGCATATGAATATAGTTTGTCTACCAGGTCGCGAGAAGGTTGAAGTTATTTCAGTGTTTCTTACAAACAAAACTGGCATCTGAGTCGACAGACGTCTGGATTTTGAGTAGTAATTATCTCGTGTGTGCCGGTTGTCCCACAGTTGTGGATCCGGATACAAAATCCGGAGTCCAAATCTCGTCATGGGAACTCTAACCAAAAGAGTTATCAAGAAAACTCATCAAACAACAAACCTGCTAACCAAGTCAGCTTAACGAGCGGCCTGAAAACACCGATTTAACCACAGCCGAGCCAACCCGCACAAGGATATATGTGCAGTTCGGGTGAAATCAGTCTACTCATTCGTCCACATGTTTCAGGCACCACAGTCCACTTGGCTATTAACAAACTCCTCAGCGTTCACAAGGCAACGCGTAGTGCTGAGAACCAACATGTATCATTGATTATAAATGCGACATTCCCCTCCCCCCAAAAAGAATGTGCTATCGTGATAACTGTATCATCAGACGAAGGACAATACAAGTTACATTCACGAACGGGACAGATTTACACATTAGTGAAAGGTTGACTGAAACCTAGCACTTTTTCTGAATCTATTTCATGTCTGTATTTCTCTCTCTATTTTAACCATACTTGAATGTCACAGTTGATTAAGTTTACTTAACTATTGAGATCGCCGCTGACGTCTGGTTAAAAACAACTGTCTAGATTGAGCTCCTTTATATTCTAGAAAACTGCTTTATCTTTAAAAATGTCTTACACAACTTCGACTGAACGAAAGATCATACTGAGTCCAAACGGCATTGTTAAACCTATGAATAAGCAGACAATGTCATTTCAAGTGAAATAGTGGGCGAAACCGGAAAACTTTGTATCCTACAGATGAACCATATGCAGTATGTATATATTAGTTGATATCATTAAAGTGTGAAACGTTTGCTTTCGATGTCGTTCAAAGCCATTACCTTTTTGTTCGGATTGACTAACGTCAAAAAGCAGAGAACTATGGTATCTACTTTGTTGTATTCCATCACTAAAACGGTACCTCAATCGGACAGTATGTGATAGCATGGTTATACAACTTCAACTAGAGCTGAGAGAACCTACAAAGTACATGAATCTGCCATTGACCGCTAGGATGTGTTGTTCTACTGACAACCTGACACTGCCGTCACCCGAAGATACAGAGAAAAGAAAGCATTAGCAGATAAATCACAAATTCACACATGGTCAAAACATTGTTCACGATACTGCTTACACGAAAGCATTCACTTTAGGCATAATGACGTGGGACAGAAACAAACTGAGGGGGGGATGTTGACGTGCAGAAAAGATGCGATTTCTACACAGATCCATTCAGCCAGAATACTGTTGCGCCAATAAATACCGTCGAATACGACCGTCTCAGATAAATAACACATGCAGAATGACACACGTGTACACAGTCAACAACCTCAGCTTCCGTAATCGTGCTTGCAGGTATGGCCGACATTTGTGAGCATCCAGTGTATAGCGAACTTTGAAATGTTACGTTCTTCAACGAGCCGACGAATGATCTTTTTAGGCTGTTGTCTGCACCTCGTGGAACATCTCTATCAGAACAGTCATCTGTTGTTATGCTTGGTCGATCACCTCATTGCGGGTAATGAACTGTGCCCATTTCAGCATATATTTCCATTAGCCTTCTATTAGGACGTCCATTTCTTTCCGTCCAAAACCCCATCCGTCTTTGAGGAAAAAACGGTTGACTCTGTCCTAGTTGGTGGAGCTTTTCAGAGCGGTCAAGAGGTGACCTTGATTAGTTTTTACCCCTCCGACCATTTTATTCCACTGTGCCCATTAGTGACCCTAAATATTTCTTTTGGCAACTGTTGTTTTTTGGCCACTGCGCATCATATAAGTACTTTTTGTCGCCTTTGTCACACACGTTTTGGGGCGGGACAAAGCTCTTTTTTTCGTACGCGTCTTTTGGCTTGCCTTGGGAGCGAATACGGGGACAGTCGCGGTATTAGTCGGGACCGAGATTTTTGTGTTAATTATTACCGTGAGGAGAATCTCAGTTCTGCCAAGCGCACTACGATATCAAGAACGAACCAGCGTGTCGTTTTGGAGGGTTTACAACACCTTGGAAGGGACGAGTGACCGGTTGCATACCCACATGACTTGAATTAGACTTGTTAGTGGTCTCATACCCACTTTCAACGTAGGTCACATAGGTAGAAACGATTCAATGTGTTGTCCAGTAGTCAGGTTGCTGAGAAGTCCTTCTCTTAATCGTGGTCCAGCATGGCGATGTGGTTCTAGTGTAATACTTCGTCCGGACCATGTTGTGTGTAATTATTGTCCAGGGAATTGAGTTGAGCACACTGTTATCCAAAGTAGACCTGGATGACCACACACACACACATCGAACTATGTGCCCTTGATGTAGTGCAACTATAAATCCTAAACCACAATCAGAAGACTTTGCGCTTGAGCTGTCTTAGAGATGTCCATCTGTGAACAAGCATCATTTTTACAGGATGCATGCTGCACTCAAAACTCGGTCCAGTTTGATCGGCACTCCATACGATACGAATGTATCGACTCCATTTGAACGGTCTTCAAGACAAAGCATGTCTTTAAAAACAAAGTAGCTCAAGTTAACAATAATCGATAAGTCTTCTGGCGAGCGTTTTCTCTTGAAATTTCCATGACGTGATTTGGACTCCCGATTTTGTTTTCGGGTCCAACTGTGAGACAGAAGAAAATGTCAACTGCAGTCATTCTGGCCCGCTTGCTCAAATGACTTGTCTTTGGGCAGTGAGACCACAGTGTAAATTTGTTTGTCCCCAAATTGGGAAAATCCGTTTCCCCTATTTGCATTGTTTATTCCGATCATCAGCCTGATGTTTGGTCTCTGCACCCCACTCATCATTTTTGTTTGAGTGAACTAATCTGCTATTAATCATCTATGTGTGGGTAGCCCATTCGAGTCTACTGTTCTGAATTTGTAGAACCAGATTCGTCGTAAATGACTGGGGTTTGCTTATTTCAGTTACCTATGCATTCCTTTAATAGTACCATGGGAACATTTTGGTCTAATCCTATTTTCAACTCAGAAATCCTTTTTCGGACTACTCCCAACTCAGTGATCAGATGTGGGTCGTTACACGTAGTCTTTATACTGTACAGAAGTCATACTGTCTACTTCAAAGTTACTGCCTCCAGTCAACCATGGGACACACCCAATAGTTGAAAATATCGTGATCATCCTGAATGTGTGAATTGTTTTCAAGTCACAGCAGATTAACAGTTGGATCAGGGTCACGTGTAATCAGGCAATTCCTGTTTACTAAAAGTGAGTATTGCTGACATCTATCTACCTCAGATGATAGTGAAAATAGAAGTCATGTAAAAGTTGATTTTTGGCAAGCGAACACTGGTAGATGGTGTGGAAATTATTGGTTGTACAGACTCTCTCTTCAACATACCTGAAATAAGTTAGAAGTCAGCTCAGTTATTGTAGCCGCTAGAAGTGTGTCTAATCGGTTATCAAATTGTTTAAAGGTTTCATTCCTGCTTCGGTCCAAACTTCATCATCGCCACTGTCAACAAACTGTTCTGTTTGGTTAGAGTCGGAAACATTGTTGACATTTATTCATTAGCTTTTTAAGGTCTCCGGATTGAATTTAGATTATTAGCTTGTAAATAACTGCACACAGCAAGTCCGTGACGGATCTGTGAGACTTAGTCGTCACTTCGGAAATCCCAAACTGTGACCTGGTAGGGAGTGTGAATGATAGTTGAAATTATTTTAAACACACATTTTCTGGCCTATGTTGTGGCACACTCAGTCAGTGAAGGGTGGTTCAATTCACAAGTCAGTTTTCACTAGGTAGACAATATCCGTTCTATAGTCGAACTGTGTAAGTAAGCTTCTGGAAACAATGAGGGTTTATTTTCCCCCGTCGTGAGTCGGTTGTTAACAGAACAGTGGTGTTCAGTGGACTCTAAAGGTATGCTGTCAGACAAACAACTGTGTATAAGATATACTGACGGTTAATGTCCCTCAAGGGGAACTAGTGTGTGAATAAATCTTGTCACAGGATACAACCTTCCAATCAGTTTTATCAGGGTGGCTGAAGTAAACAGATAGGTATATGAAAAGCAAGTATAGGGAGATCTCCAAAATTAAATCTAACCGGCGTAAACTTAGCAACACAAGCTATCATGATGTGTTTGACCTTTGGAGCAAAAGGACTCGGTAGATAACAGAGAGTAGGCAACGCGACAGAGCTCACTGACTGAGCAATATTTTGACCAAAGTTGTCTAATGACAACAAACCGACAGTAAATCAGTGAAATCGAAGGCTATTTTAGACCACTACTGTAAATACATGATTTGCATAAATGAGAGGTTAATTTCGTTGAGGATTCAGATTTGATGTCGACTTTCACTGGAAGAACTCACGAATAGTTAACCGTGCAACGACAGTCAATGACATTGGTCACAACTATCTTCATCACTCCGAGAGCGACTTGAGTAGATCGCAGCGTTCGTTCATGCTTCAGCCATTCAAATTTTTGATAACTATAGTTTTGTATGTTTAGAGTAAGTTAGCAGAATGTTTGAACAACATCAGTGAGTTATCATCATCACCATCAAGGACAATAATACAGTAGTGGTCCAAACCAATGCTCTTAGTTATAAAACCATAGGAGGAAAAATAATCCCCAACTAGGTAAGGAAAAACTGGAACCCAGTTACTAAAAATACCTGTCTAAACTCAAACGTTCAACGCCAAGTCAATCAGGCCTTCCAGATAAAGAACCGAGCTGTAAGTGAAAATAACTCGGCATCTATAAGCGCTGCATTCAGTCTCATGCTTCATTACTAACACTTACTTCAAGTGTAATTCGATCAAATAACTGTAGATTTGATACTACTGTGCCAACCGCCCCACGAATCATAACTGTTAATTTTCTATAGTAAAGTAAAGTGGATGAGTAGAAAGCTTTAGAGCAGTCTAGACATACGGCATCAGTAGGTGGTCCTTTGCTGGAAACTTTCACACTAAGGTTTTGGAAACATAGCAAGCTTAGAATATACCAGTCTCCCTTTTGAATCCTAAGGAGTCTATCGTAAGCCACTTTTGCCCCAAAGGAAACATTCCATAAGCTATCCGTTACCTGCAGACCGCTGAAAGCAAAGCTATTGGAAGGCAGCTCGCTGGATCATCCCTTTAAAAATATGGACATAATATCATCTTAGGGTTTCACAGAAAGTTGTTGGTTATTGAATGTTTATGAAGAACCTCTGAAAGTTTAGCTAATTTGGTTGCACACTTTTGAAAATGACAGAGTGGTTTAAGTGGCCACAATCCGCAATCCCATATTGTTAGTCATCTAAACAGTTTTTCACATGTGAGAAATGCAGAGCTTCTCCGCGTAAGCCAGTTTGAGGTTTAGTGTAATATTATCGGAAACATCTGGTTTACAATTGGATCGAGCAACTCTCGAGTCAGTCCTGGTGTGTGTGCCAAAGGGTCACACTTCCCACCCACACTCGTTCGATTCTACTTGTTACCGATTCTAATCTGTGTGCTTCTGAGCAATCAGGCATCTGATATTTTTTCTTTGACGTACAAGCTTTTCACTAGGTCAATGAGGCCTAAGTGGGACACATTAGTCAACAACATTGAAGATCCCATCAGCGATAACTCGTTATTGATTAGTCAGGGTGGGTTTGACCAAGAAGCTTGGCCACGCAAATTCCTTAAACGATGTTTTAATTGAGCCAAAGTTTCCTCTATGATAAACGTTTGCACTCATATTTTGGAAAATGTGCAAGTAGCTCTCCAGATGGTTTCGTAATCACAGTCAACAAGTGGAGCTGACATCTTCAGGTTGCCAGTTATATCAGAATCGTCAGTGAAAACGTATTCCAGATAAAACAGTTCTTAAACCACTCGCTGCCTCGTGCGACTCTGAATTTGTTGAAGCACCCGACGGCCGTTACTACCTCTAAAACTGTTCAGATAGTAGTGGATGTTCGCAAAATGGTCACCCGGTTTGTGTGGTAAGTTTTCGTGAGAATCAAAATTTAAGTATTACTAACGCAGTTGTGTACAGTGCAATGTGTAGGGTTATATGAATGACCCTAAGCAGAGAAAGCGACATGTACATGCTTAACAAGCAAGCTAGTGTGAGAGCTAAAAACCACTTGGTAGACTGGTTCCGGGAGATCATAAGATGTCTTGTTTCACCCACAAATGTTTTTGATTTAAAATTCAAGCATGGAGCTACAGTACCTTTACCAACTTCTCTATCGTTGCAGGGCATAGCCATGAGGATGAACAGAGTATGCCAACTTTCATGTACCTCTGAGGCAGGTCCCCTCGATACCAGTTATGAAGGTAGATAGGCGGTAGCATGTCTATTCTCCTGAGGAATGAACGTGTAATGATCCGCGTCTATCCGGTGAGTTACACGTGGGACGTAAACGGATCCCCAAATTGAAAACAAGATTGGACCGAAATATTTCTACTGTACTGTTAGGGAAAATGCATTAATAATTACAATAGGCAAGCCTCAGTTTTTCACGACGACAGTCTAGTCCCAGAAAACCAATGGTTTTCCAACGGGTCAAGGGTGAACCTTCAAGCGTCTAGACCAGGTCAGAACGGCTACTAGCGCCGCAAACGGTTAATGACAAATTAGTTCAATTAAACAAAAATTGGATGCGTAAGGTGTTGTAACATGCAAGCGGGTTGTTTTTGCTCTGATTGCAAGTAACACTTGTGGACCAACTTTGAGCAACGTGGGACAGCGTTTACCTGAAGTAGCGGTTCCAGAAATAGTCCTGTAAAGGGAAGCAACACAAACAAGCATGAGCCAAAGGCCCAGTAAGTCGTGTACACGACTAACATTAAAAAAAAATTTTAAATTTGCGCTAACAACACCGCAGCACGCACTGTTACGCAGTCCCAGTTCACTCTGTGGGCACCTGTTAGTTTCCATTATGCCTTGCAGTGTTGAAAATAAATGTCATGTTGGTGGGGAAGACTAGGGAATAAAAACAATGAAAACAAAATTTTCCAATTCATGGACCAGCAAATTTACAGGTGTGTGACAGGCAACGTTATACACGCAAATCAGCTGACAGACTAGACCATATTTGGTCACATTCCACTGGCGGCCAAACATAGGAGAAACAGTGGACTGGTTGAGTAATCAAAGCAGGTTTGTAACAAAATTTCCCATGGTGTGGGTAACGTCGCCTCGGTATTCGCGTGTATACGTCATGATTATAACCTCAAATCTACTCCTGCTGTTTCTGGTTGCCCTCCTGTCTTCCACTCGCTAAAAGAACTCTGTCTCGTAGTATTCCGGTAAGAAATTGAAGTGTAGATACACAGTCGTATGCGTTCGTCATTGTAGTTATCGTCTGTATTCGCCTGCGCGGACGTTATCACACATCAGCTTCACAACCTAGATCAACCTATTTTACACGGTCTAAAGGGATCAGTCCACATAGGGCACGGAGCGCAGGGTGGTAACAGTGAAGTGTGCATTGTTGTCCGTGTGTCTGTTCCCAGGATTTCTGGTTCATGTTCGAGTAAGCCGTTTACATTGCTTATTAAAAAATTTGTTAATCGGTATCTGTTCCTGCATTTTTCGGAGGATTCCAGCAGTTAAGTGAACAAGAAATACTGTATATCAGGGTGCTTCATATGTTATGTCTAACATGTACATCATCATAGAGCTCTGACTGGGCAACTCCAGTATGAACAAGTTCCACAGGTTCAGTTATTTTCACACTAGAAGGTTCTTCATGGTCACCCACTAAATGATTTTTCAAAAAGCCTTCTTTGTAATCTTCTCGTTTGAATGGCTAAAGTTGTGTTTTTGTTTTGTCCGGAAGAAATCCCGTGAATGGTACGTAGAATGATAATGAAAACGCCTGATCAACTGACCTATTCAGTTTCACATCATCAGAAAATAAGTCTGTGTGATCTGGTTATTTACCGACATCTGTCGGTCACGATGGAAGGGACTAACCTCAGGTCAACAGTTCTCGCCTTATTGAATAACGTGGCTTCGAAATCTTAATGTTGAAGGATGCTAACTCGTGAGTGGTTTGAAACTGTGGTTGATCTCATTTGAATATCATTCTCAAGTGATTATAATTTTCGCATTCAAAGGGACTTTCTCGACCAGCCTGTTTCGAAAAAAGCACTAGACTTAAGCTTCTCTCTAGTTAGAGCTCGTCAGTCGTACATGCTTACGCCAAAACCGGAATTTCAACTCTAACCATGATTTCTGAATCAACCATTTGACCACCAGACCACTGACTTAACTACTCACCAGTAATCAACACATTAGTCGACAAGTCCTAACCCTAAAGACTCGACGGTAACTAACAGAACGTTTCTGTATCTCCTCTCGAAGCAGTCTGACAATCTGAACACTATCCACAAGCCAATGTGGCTGAGTTTATGCATACCATAATTTTATCACGTCTAATATGTGATCAGTGATGCAGTGATCAATATGGTTACTTCATGAAAACTTATCCGGAATTCAACTCCTCATCGTGACGAAGATAGACACCGTCGACAAAAGTGCAACTCAAGTATCGTGCCTTTTTTAGAAGTGGTTGATTGAAAAATCTACGAAACTGCGAGGGGTGAAATTATGTCCTCTCTAAGTCCGTGAAACAGTGCAGATTTCGGGTGCACTTAGAAGAAATACAGAGAATCTCAATCTCGTAACTTCAGCTTCTATCTTTTGTATGGTAGAATGCGTGGTTGAGGTTTACTGGGTACCCATCTGATGAAAGGTGAGACGGATTCAGTTGAGCAATTCCTCAGAATTTTGGTCAGTGAACATTCTATTTTTGTTATTATGAAAGTCCTACATAATGATATGTTGACTTTGTCTACCATGCTTACGGATCCTGTGAATCAACAAGAATTTCGGCTGGTAACGCAAACATTGTGAGTCAGAATCTTGTTCCTTAATCTAGTGAGTCTAAACAAGGGCCAACTAAATTGTTGATTGAATAGAAAGGAGCATCATGAGACAAGTTATCACTTCCCTGTTGTATGCTGTTATAGTCAGTCGGAAAACAACTCATTTCTGCATGCGCCAGAGATAGTGGCCGATGAAATTTGAGTACCAAATGTATTCCAATCCTTGGTATATGAACAAGGTTAGATGCCTTCTTTGAAACAAATTCAGTTAGCCTCTTCGACTAACTCTCACTCTTTTAAAGCTACATTGAATTAACTTACATCAAGCTTAGTGGACGGAGTTAAAGGTTTAAACAAAACAAACCGGGTATCTTGTTTTCTTTCGTTTCCAGTTTTCACTCTTCTCCTACTGTGAGTCTAATAAGATTTATTAGGTATGTCAATGAATTTGTTGGGTTCTCAGTTATAATCACAAAATTTCACTAGCCCATGTTCTGCACCGGACCACATTCAGATGCCGACGATTTTAAAACATTTTGGAATTCCAACATCTTTTGCACAGTTTAGGCTAAATTCATAACAGACCGAACCAACTATTTCCGATCGAACAGTTTAGTCGACTGATCTCAGTTCGAAGTAATTTATATATTCTACATTTTTTCTCATCTACGGTTGGTGACAGCACTTGCATGTAGACCACTCACCGATCCATCACAACACTACACCTGTTTACTTCGCACTTGAGCCAAGTTCGTAGTTTCCAATATTTACTCACTTCCTCTAAATCTGTTGGTCGGAATCCCAAGCCCAAGTAGAGCATTATTTACAAGAAACTCAAACAAAAATCACTCGATTAAGATACAACTTGGTTGGTGTATTTAGTGGAATGTAACGGAAGCAATTATAAGCAAGAAGCATTTTCTTCCTTCCAGCTACAAAGTATGTGTTTTTAACTGGAGTACCTCATCTGTACTAGCTAACTCAGACGGTGTCAGAAGTGACATTCGCAAAAATGGTTAGAGAATCGACCGGCGTTCCAGCAACATGTATATGTAAGCCACCTGTCTGAAATATCCGGAACCGTCTAATAGGGATTAGACTACTATTAAATTACAACTGTCTACTCCCAACCAGTGTTACTGATCTTTTCAAAGTGCGCTTGCATGTTTCAGTTATAGCTGGTCCTTAAAAAATGCTTGCTTTTTGATCACATTCACTCAAGTCCAGGCTTAGACTATGAGTGTGATGAGAATTGTGGGTTACACTCATTGTTTATCTCTCTCGTTCAAGGCATGGTTACACGGAACCGTTTACCTCGATTGTGTTAATTATGCCCCCGATGTTTTGTCCACAGTCGTTACAGTTTATTCAGCACTTAACAAACGTAAAAACGGAATACAGCACTTAGGCGTCATAAGTAAACACATAACTTTGGTTGCATTGATAAAAGACACAGATTTACCTCCTGTATGGTCTTTTGAAGCTCAAACGTGTGAAAATCCGACCCAACCCTATCTCTCCCAAGTGTTCGCTTGGTCTTCAATCTGCTCAACTTTCAATGATGTCTGTTATTTTCAAGAAACAACTTATTCCGTATGGTCAATTGAATTCAGTCGATACAGCTGTACTGCCCACTAACTCCCCCCCTTCGCCTAGAGGACTGTGAAAACCAGTCAGTATTGATGTCAGCTGCTTCGTGGCTGTATGCAGATTGTCAGCACATTTACAAGTTGTTGTTCACAAAAATGTCCTTCCAGATAACATGGCTCCTATTAACAAAACGCAACCACCCAATTTGTGTTATCCACACCACGGAGACAGCAGGAGACAAAATAACTCCAAAAGATAGAAATAGAAAATTAGTCCCAAAGACCCAGCAAACTATAACCATAACTTCCATACGTAAACGGAAAAGTAGCGCTTGTGTGCTGAGCTTTAACTCAGTTAGCTAATATGGAGGAGAGATGAGTAGATCAGGGAAGTGTTTTCAGTGACATTATTGAAAGAATATATTGAAAAAAATGATAACGATTAAAACAAGACAACAAAAACTCAAATAGAGATAACTTCAAGTTTACCGTCAGCACTTTCGATTACACATAGATTGCAGCTAGCAGGTGATGGATGGAGCCTAGATCAACTTTAATGTGAGTATGCGCTTAGTCCGAGAGAAAACGTCAAATATTGGGCTGAAACTGGATGAACTGCTGATGGTGAATAGGCTCACCATCAAGGTTAACTTAGGTTTTGACTTTGCGTTGATGACTTTACAGCAGCAGGTTGGACTTGAGTCACATGAGACTGTAATTCTTTTCCCTGGTGTTCAGCACCTAAAACCGCTTTTGGGTTAAAACCTGATCTTTCGATATGAGTTGAAACGCCATCAATCAAGTGATACATATTTGGTGCCCAAAGATCAACAGTGTGTAGCCAAGGTTACGGAAGATGGATTGAATCGTTGTCTCAATGGCTAGCTACGTACACACATCATACCAGTTGTTGAAAGACAGAATTATTGAGTTTACAACGAATTCAAAAACCTTGTCAAGTTGATGGCTATCGTAGAATTTTGACTTTGTAGCTTGTTAACATAAAACTGCCTTGAATAATCAGCTTGGCAAAAATCCTACTGTGGCACTTTTGTCAAATTCCTAAACATACGACTCGTGTTAGATAGTCTAAATCAACAGAAAACAAAAACTAGCCCACCTCATCAAAACCACTGTCTTCTAAAGAACACCTTAGTTCATACTCTGTTTAAGATTTGGGTTTTCTAACCATCGTATCAGTGTCGTCTCTTTTTGGTAATCAGTCAGGCATTCAACTATTAATTGATGACTTTTGTCAATGTTCCGTTCGTAAATTCCATTTTAAAGCTGTAAGCGTTACTGAGGAGATTCGCTGTAACGCACCGGTTACGGTTTGTTCGAAATCTCTCTTCCAAGCGCTTCAACGGTTGTTGTTCGAGACAAGTGTGGTCCACCTGAAGTAAACGATACGCAGTCTTGAAGTGAACATCATTCATGCAAACTACCGTAAGTCAATCAGATTGCTCTCAAAAGTCTGGATAATGAGTCCATGCAACTGTACGCTAAGGTGATAGTTGATGTGGTAATTGAATAGCTTCTGACAGATTTTTATCGGACAGTCTTTGGCTTTAACATGTGGATGCCACCTGAAACTGAATTCATGGTTTCACTTATTCACCAAATTAAATAGTAGACAGGCGATCAAGATCTGAATCCGTCCTGATTCGCCATTCACGCAGAGTGGTTAGAGGAAGTGGCCATTAAACAATATTACCGCCCATCACATACTGTATCGAGGGTAGAATTCAGTTGACCTTACTGCCTTGCCATTTGGCGAATGAAATTCAGAAATCTATAAATATATAATACATTTCGTTTTTATATAGGCCATACACAAACACACTTCCCTCAAATTCAGATTGCTGAGGATTTCGGTTCCTCGAACGGGGGTGAGTAGAACATTCGATACAAAAGAAAATAGAACTTTGTGTGGTTCAGATGTGCTTGCGTTATTTAGACTCCAAACCACTTATCGCCAGTGACCGGAACAGAAGTGGTGAACGGATGTTCCGATCTAGTCAAGTTTCATCAGCCCCTCACACGCACAGCGAGGAATCGCATCCATGACTCCTGAATAAGGGTCAGACGGTAGCCTAGGCGCTAATCCATTAGACCAGAGGGTCGCAGTAATCAAAGCTACTGGAAAGTCGTGATCAATTTAACCTACTAGAAAATGGAGTGCAAAACCCACGGGGAGTAATCCTAAGACGATCATGAAAAAATTCACAGTTCTCAATCAAAATCTTTAGTTCAACAGATCAACACTTAAGAAAGCGTTTGGATGACAATAAAAAGAAACAACTCTTTTGTGTCCGGAAGGAAGCATCATCTGTACTTCAATTTTTAACATAAATGTTCAGGAGACTGTGGTTTATCTGCCTTTCAAGAGTAACCCTGCAGTTCCCGTCCGTTCATCAGGTCATCAACGTTCGCAGACCGCCATACAGAGTCAATGTTCAACTTCTTCCTGACATAGCCGAATTTGTCAGTACATACATGTTTACTACTAAACAGATTGATAGTATCATCAATTTGTTACATGAAGTTGGCTGATTCGCTTCATCGGAGGTCTGCCTTAATCGGAGTAGGTCAAACCGAGAGAAACCAGGCTATGAAAATGGATGATAAAAAGATTTGTTTCATTAAAACTCAAAACTCCACTCAAAATAGCAATACTCTGATGACCTTCAAATGTCTTTTTGTGTGAATACGTGACCGGTTACTGTATTGTGCAAACTGTTCACACTCAGCTCACTACCATGTTACACACACACGTACACACAGATAATAAACGTAAAAAACTGTTCTATTTTGCTTCAATTCCGTGTTGGAACGATTCAAACAAACAGGTTGCTTCACATGAGTGTCATGTTCTTCGGCCTGGTGTTTCTGTTTGTAGTCAACAAACTCTCAACTTCTTCTGCTTTGTTCTATTCTACTGGTCCTTTGCCATCGCCACTGACAACAACACGCACGTGGTCCGTACGGAAGCTTATTTGCTATCGGTTCTATAGGCGGCTTCCATCTAGTGACGGGTTTTGACATTACAACGAGGGTCACAATTTTGTATTATTTTACATGTATAATATATTATACCTAAGGCTTTGTGTCATTACTGCCATTCTCAAATTAGGGCTACGCCGTATGTTTCGACTTTATCTTGACTTAACTGACTGAAATTGCTACGTTAAATCGCATTGAAGCCCTCCACGAAGCTCAACCACGTTTGGGAATGAACACGGAGTAAGAATGTGAGTCATCACAAATAGTATGTGCATACTGCAACTATTACTATTGCTCTAATTTGAATAGCACTCACATCTGGTCCTGATTTCACAGATAGGCGCACTAGCTGCCCAATCACTTTGTCAAAGCATTGTTCTGTGGACTGATTTCAGTTAGTGACTCCACTTGAACTGAACACTCTTGACCAATGGGTCATCGGATGAAACTACCTGGACAGATTGTGTGTTACTTATCGACTTGGCAGGGGAACGTGAGCACTGCCCATAAGTAACCGTTACCGAACTGTCAAGTGTATTGGTTCGGACATGCTTAATGTTAGTTCGGCAGCACACTTGTCCACCCGCCCGTCTCACGTGCACGTGGGCTGGAGTGCAAATCCCTAACGGGATATGGGTAGTCTTTCTTGAAAAGCTTCAACAAGACCGGAACTCAAACTTACATCTTTCCAAAGTCAAATGAATATGTTGTAAACATATGTGAACCTGGGGATCGAAATGAGTGAATCGCACATTTGTCGCGTCACAGCTACCACCTTCAGCATACTCGGATGACTGGCCAGCTCATCTCATGTTCCTGTCAAGCGTTACTAGTTAACCACCGTGACATCAGGGTGAACGAAGTATGGACGCATCCCGGTGCATGCCCACGATCAGGAGGAGTGTAAAAAAGAAATAAACTAAACCCCGTTTGTATCATGAGTTCGTTGAAATCGTAAGTTGATTCGCTGGGGTCCGTAGTATCGGACTACCTTCGACTGGCAACGCTTGTGTCAGGCGTTTTGACTGTGTTGGTTCTCGTTGCAACAACTACAAATCATCGCTTTAGCGCTGACCCAGTCACCTCGGGTGGCTTAACTCAACCTCCACACATCCAGTGATCGAACAGGAGACTTTGTTCTGCAATCTATTCGAACGAAGTGGATCGTATCGACACGGTGAGGAAAAACCATGAAGACGGAACATTCCTACATGGACTATATACTGGTCAATGACCCAACCTTGAGAACCGCACAACCAAATCGGATGAACGAACGCTGGCCACACACCAGTGAGACGTTTGTCCTCACTAACATGCTGATTTATGACCTCTTTGGGTCATAGTACTGAGCGTTTTCGTCAAAGTGCCTCAGCTACACGAGTAGAAGCAACTGACCGTTAACACTTAACTCTTATCGTCAAAAGACTGTTTAGATGTAAAAGCTGTAAACAAATGTGAGTGATTTTCAACGTTAGACAAACAAGATACCAACGCTCCATCATTATGCCCGTAACTCTGGGTTCATCAGGCAACGGGGGTAGAAGAGAAATAAGTTTAAACCAGTTTTGTCCAGATGCATCGGAATCTGCAGTGGCGTACCAACTTCACAAACACGTCCACACACATCCCGTAAAATTTATTCTACCACTTTACTTAGTCCCAGAGTTTACTGATAAATTGGAATAGTTAAGCCACTTGTTTAAATTGGACTGGTTGAAATTTGAAGTGATTGCAAAGCCTGCGACTAAACATGGGTGATGTTTATTGCGTAACATGGCTTCATCCGAAAAGGCGTGCTACTGATCTATCTGATATGACTTAAACAGGATTTAAACATGGACTTGGAGACATAGGTTCAGCACACACTGATATCGTCACATGAAATGCTACTATTGTTGAAGAGTCTAACTCCGATCTAATGATCAGCAAAACAAATGTCTAGGATATAGCCATGATTCATAGAAAATTCATAGATTGAAGGTAACCGGGAAGGTTTGTTCACATCAGAATCTGGGTTGAATGGTGTAGAAAGAGAAGACAGACCGTTAGACTGCTTCAATTTCAAAGAGATAGCAACAGAAAGACTGCGAATGAGTAAGTCATACGATTATGAGCAAAATAGAAACCCAGCCACTACCCACTAAACATACAACAAACCGGTAGCGCAATCAGAACTGCCACGATTTGTACAATCTGATCGGGTAGGGTGGGCAAGTGAGCATCACAAATCATATTGCACCTCCAAATTGTGCGATCTCAATAGAAGCAGCATACTTCACAAACTAAGGAAGTAAAGATAGGTTGGAGGCATGCTAGATAGTTTAACATAACGTCGTAACAGTCCATGTGAAATCATCCAGACAGCCTGGCAAGTAACTCAATCTCCGAGGTGACTTTCTTGGTCAGTGATGCAATGTTGGAAAACAGATTAGTCACTTAAACCAATCTTCCCTAACGTGAGCTGATTCTCTGTGACTTGGTAATGTACTACGTGTAACCAGCTCTACAGCTTCTCATTTTCAGTCATATTGCTCACTAGAAGCCAAATTTCAAAGCTGTTAGCAGGGAACTGTAATGGGGAATTAGCAGGCTATGGACTTTCGAGCGCGATTAGATTAATGAGCGGAGATCCTAGTATAGAATCCTGCGGCACATCGCTGTCCGTAAAATACCAACCTGGAAACGGTACGTCGACTTTGACATTAAAGTGACCTTCGGGTTACTTGATGAGTCACTGGATTGGAGCATTTCCCGCATCGTAATTACGGAGTTTTGTTTACTGTGTTAAGAGGTCCACTCGGTCGAAGGTCTTAGTGATATCTCGAAAGACTACACCAACTTTTTAGCATTGATCAGCCGCCTTTTTTAAACTGTCCTAGTAACAAGCCATTCTGTGACATACGAGAATCCTTTTCGAAATCCGTTAACCCTAGGGCAACACTGCAGATCGAGTGGATTGCTTACGTGACTGATCGAAGTAATCCACAATAATGCAACTGACCGGTTATCAGCGGCTTGTTGTGATCACTGCCCTTAAAGGTGGGTGTCGTTGTGTCTAACCTCTAGCCTGTGGGAAGCTTTACCTCTCTATGAGATTGATTAAACAGTCTACGGAGAGGAGTACCGACTCGACAACACGTCGTTAGTATCAAACGGGAGATGAAATCAAGACTTTCAGATTCAGTTTCACAAAGCGTTAAAAGTTTCCGAAACATAATGTATAGTGTGAACTAAAGTGTTCTCGTGACGTCCGTAGTGCACATGTTACGTATTTGCACTGACCCAGGTACTGACAGTTGCGAACGTTGAGGACTTCTTTAGGTCAGTGTTGAAAACCCTCCTAGACGCTATGCTGGTTTGTCCTTGTTATCATAATGCGCTTGGTTGAATTCGGATTCTCCTCACGGTAACTAATAGCACGAAAATCTCGGTCCCGAAAAGTACAGCGACTGTCCCCGTAATCGCCCCCAAGACAAGGCGAATGACGCGTACGAAAAAAAGACAGCTTGTTCCGCTCCAAAACGTGTGCGACAAAGACAAAGTACTTGTAGGGTGTGCAGTGGCCATAAGAGCATTCCCGAATCGTAAAAAGAGAAGGACATTTACCAGAAAAAATAGTTGGGATCACTAATGCGTATAGCGGAATAAAACGTCAGACAGGTAGAAATTAGCTAGTGTCACGTCTCGGCCGCTCTGAGCAGGTCCGCCAACTAGGACAAAGTCGGTCGTTTTGTTTTCTTTCTCATGACGGAGACGCCTTGGGACGGTAACAGGGTGGGCGCCCTAACAGTCAGACGATCATCTAACCAGTGTGACGTAAGTGACTGATCGCGGAATAGCTATCAATACTGGATGTCCTACTAACCATTAATTGTATCTACAACACCTGGGGGTGCTTGTTAGGTCAGTTTCCTTCAGTCCAAACAGGTAGCTAGGGCTGCTGTCATGTGACCATTTAACTAACGTTCGGAGTTAACCACACACCCTTGAAAAATGTGTGAAAGCCATGCGGTCTCAACTGGAGCATTGGCAAACTTGTTAATCGGCCATCGATATTAGAGCAGGAACCGTTTGGTCACGATTAGCTACTTACGACAACCAGGTTAATAATCGGGTGCCTCGAAGGTCATGACGGACTAATGCTGGTCAAGTTTGTAACGCATAGCGACATAAATTGGATTGGATCACATTTCGTGAGTCCGTGATAAACAACAGTTCATCAAAAAGTCTGGTCAACACATCACTTCGGGAGAAAGGGACGTTCAGTGTAAGCACCTCACAACATAAAATTTCCACGTCAACAACCGTGTCATATAGGCACTATTGTAGGAAACTAAATGGAAGTTACATGTATATGGGAGGACACATCATCGCATCGGACGGTCTGGAACAGTGTGATCTGGGTGAGCACCCAAAGTGTTAACAAACAACAATTCGGTGGCCGTAAAGTCAGACGCAATGTACACAAGTGAACTACGATCGTCCTAGGTCGCGGTACTATGACCGTAAGCTTCTGCGATCAGTGTGACCACATTTGCACAGGTAGTCCTAAAATGGTAAGTCATCAGCATACTGACAATGAACCGTCAAAGAGAAGACGGCAAAGATAGAGCATTCACTCGCATAAGTCAATGAATTCTGGGTGCTTGCGAAATCGCTCGTTTCCGAAACTTATGCCACGTTGGGTTGTTACTTTTCTCTTCTTCATTTACATTGTTGTGTTGTATGCCGAAGATGTGATCTGGTCCACTAGTAAACACCTGACTACGTACAAATTCAAAATTCCGCGTTAAACGGATTGCTGTTTGTTCCTACAGTGGAACACCTTTAGTCTTACACGCTCAATAGTTGTTAATTCCTTAAATTTGCGTCTTATCTTTTTGTTCTGAAAAACAGGATTTCCTTTTCACACCAGCCAACCATGTGACTAATCAGAATTGATTGTTTAGGCAACAAAAACCACCATTCACCTACTCCTTGTCTTACTCTTTCAGGCCTACACTAGCTACTGTGGTGTGTATATGAGCGGAACAACAATGTCTCATTTGTGATGACTTAATTGGATAGATGTCATTTGGCTTCGGTCATTGTGACAGGCTAATCGAAAAACGCGATTGCCGCCAATCGTGTAAAATTCTGTACACACTGGTAGTTTTTGTCATTGTTGCTTATGATAACCATCCCTCCTTCTCATAACAATCTTAACACGGAAACTAACATCAACACCAAGTTTGCTGGTTGCTAAGGCAGCCGGAAAAAAGAATATTTTGATATAAGTTACGCTGCTCTGAATGTTCGTGAACTTGGACGAGCTACGGAATGTTTAATGTCCAACCTTTCGGCGCTTATCTCTGTAAAAAAACCTCCGAGCTATTTCAAAGAAAGATCGAAACTATGACATCATTAGGTAGATGATAACTGTGCTGACATTATGCAAAACAGCTTAGAATAGTTCTGTTGCGGAAATTCCAATTACACTATATCCAACTATCATGCTAACGATTCGACCCAATGCCAGTAAAGCTTGCTGGATTTAAGGGGCAATAGAAGCGAACAACGTTTCAAGACTATCACTCATCATAATTTTGCATATGTTGATGAGTCTTTTAGCTATACGTCTGTGCAGCTCCTACAAACTTGTGTCAGTAGAACGATTGCTCTTTGCTCAAGTTAGCCTTGAGGTTAACGTCTGCCAACATACTCGATCAGCAAACAGTACAACGGCTCATCTAAGATAATTTTGAATTGCAGTTGCAGGGACTCGATAACCGAGCTCCGAAGATTCCGCAGATAATAATAAACTATTACACATTCGAAATTAAGGTTGAGAGTCAATTGTAGTGTTCTCCGAGTCATCTTACAAAAAGAGACAACAATCACTATGCATTCGAAGAAGTTCGTACAGGCTGGATGAACACAATCGTTACTTGTGTGTTTCCAGGTTTATACTGGACGGTTTGTGTGAGGACTAAAGGACCAAATGTTTACATCGCCGCGGGTTGTGAAACCATCACCCTCCCTACGGACATCGTCGTAAATGTTAGACCATGATTTTGTAATCAACGATTGTTTACCAGTTGTCGACCTCAATTCATGAAGAGAGTCTGGGAAGTGTACAAGCAATGATAGGAGACACTTTTAATTAAGCGAACCGTCAAGATCATAGAAGCCGAAGAAACTGGTGACAGGATAGACTGTAATAACTGGTTGCCGACCTTCTAAGAATGTAAATGACTTGTACCGGTTGCTAGAAAGGTTGATTACTTGCAAAACCACGTAATTTTAATTATGCGTTCAAGTTTCGATCTCTCTTCTATCAAGAGGGAGTAACTCTAGAACTATCTGTGGAACTAAGTGCACCGCTCCCATTCTCTCCTAGTCTATCACTTGTTCTTATTCTACCGTAATCTGCAAGTGGAAAATATATTTCAATCCTGACCCTACCATCGGGCTGTAACAGTTTTACGCCTCTATGTTCTTCCCCCCAATGTTGCAATCGACCCATCTGGGTTCAAAGTTCCACGGATCAGAAGAGTAGCAGTGTCAACAGATTCACTATCGACTACCAACAAGTTACTCCCCAAAGTGAAGTAGTATGTAACATCTTTGGTTATCCACGACATAGTTCAGTATTTGTCAAATCGAAGGATTTTTGGGTAGGATGATTTGTTCAAGTCGACGGAGTAGTGTTTGGTGTTTAATGCATAGACACGAATGACAGTAGGTCACAATTCTATTTAGAAATCTACTATCTTACCGTCAATACCAGAGCCTAGTGTGGTCTATGAAAGCAATTCGGTTGGAGTAGACAGTAAATGAAAACATTGTTCAAGAAAACTTATAACCCACTGTTCTTCACGCACTCATCATCAGAACTATGGTTTTATGACAACTGATGTGCTCTGACATATGTGTTTTATTTTTTATTGACACGAGAAACTCTAAAGCTTATCGGAACTACGGCTTAAGTCGTCTGTGTAGTGCACTCTCGGACCGTATGCTCTGGGCACATCCACTTGGTGACCATCGGACACAGCGTAGCTTCGACTAGGTCGAAGGTTATCTTCAAGAAGTGTTGTACTTACTGTTCTGTTGTATTTACTGTTCTTATTGAGACAGATACTTAATCGGTTGTGTACACGAATGTGGTGGTCTTTAGAAGTAACTCCTTGGATAAGCTGGTCTGTTGATTTTACAGAAATGAAGCCTTTCCTGTACATCAAATAATCCTAGTATCAGTGACTCAAGTTGAGTTTATTCACACTAGTTGAGCATTGTCCGCAAATGACGATGAAACCATTTGTCCCTGTCACATGTGGAATGTTATTCGACTATTTAATTTTTCGCCACCAAAATAATCCGTCATGTCTCATAAGGAACAGGATTCAGGACAACTCTGCGTGACCACTGTTCTCTTAAAGTTGTTAAGTTGATTTACGGTCCAGGTTAAGAGTTGAAAAGTCTTTTATCCAAATCTAGGCAAGGTATATTTCATCCAGCATCTATTATTCGCTTTGAAATTCAAATGTTTGAGCCGAGGGTTTTACTCGAGAGCCCCAGTCAATATTTTCTCTGAGTGTTGGTGGCTTGCCAGTGGTCCAGTCTACAGGGATCTTGGAAATACTACATAATACCAATCTGTTACTGCATCGGCCATGATACAGGACTACCCAGGTTTCTACTGCATATAACGAGATAGGTAGACTAAACATAATCACCGTTCAACCAGGTGCTAGTCAATCCTTCCATTGAATCAGCTATCCAGCATTAGGTGCTCAGGAACATGGTATTTGATTCGTAGTTGTTAACTACACTGATTAACTGGCCTCACGTTACGCAGATTAATCAGAGAACCAGTTCTATGATAAACTCTCTGCCATAATCCACTCAACACGTGACAGTGATCGACAGTATCTTTTACCGGATGTCCCAGAGTCACCCAATGTGAATTCAGTCAATGGGAATAATAGCAGTCTGATCCAACTGTGTGCTACCAGTGAGGTGAATGTCGCAAGTATGTATGTCCTACTGGATGAGAGCGATTCTAATACCCGGACCTATTCACCTGGCAGTAATTGCCACTTGTTTGATTGGGTAATTGCATAACTAAGCGGCGTGCTTGGGGTATGCATACCGCGCATAGTCTGCTTCGTTAAATGTAACCGGCTAATATCATATCGATTCCAGTATAAGAGGGTGGGAAAGCCTCTATGGCTCTTAAAGACTATCCAAATAATGAAGACCAATGAATCCAATACTGTGGCGCTTACCGTCAACTTAATGTTTGGCTTAATGGAATCAGGGTCAAACGACAAAGAAGCAGAATGAGGTGTGTTAGTGGAATCCTGATCGCAGAGCGGTGGGCATAGCGTTCGTAGCTCGCCAGATCCAACAAATCTGACACATGACAGCCGGCTATGATGCGCCTTCTATGCATGCGCCTCCAAGGAGTCCGATTTTGTAATCTCTGAGGCATGATAGATGATGCCAGGTAAGTTTCTACATAAGTGTTCTAAGGAAATCAGTTGGTCGTATCTGGGTAAGAGAAGGGTGCGAAAGTTTATAGATAGACTTCTGGCAAATTTATCATTGTTGCTGTCGCTAAACGGAACTGTGGTTTGGCTCTAACCCTGTTTACGTTGCATTTGGTTACATTATATGCATCCACCGTTCAATGGTATAAGAGCTTAGGTGAAAAATAGAGGTTTATGTGACAGTTTGGAAGAAAAAAATACCTTATGCCAGTTCGTCATTGGTATGTTACTGTTTCCGGATGTTTGCACACTGTTTGTGCAAGCTATAAGAAGTTCCAACAACTGACAACGACTTTGTTGTTACAACGATCAAATTTGGGCAAAACGAGGAAGCTTTCTTCTGGGTCTTTCCGAATCCTAAGCTGAGGACTGACGTGGTCAATTGCGGTGATGCTTTCAGTCATTTATAAATAGATAAATGTACCTGATATACTCATAAACTGAAGTTGGAAAGACTGTCAGTCTGCATGGCAACTGTGCTTTCCGTGCTCTGATAGAACAGCAGAACTTGAAGCTAACGTCAACAAAATGTGGCATATTTTAGACTTTTTCGTCTGTAGTGATTAAGAATAATTCTCAACATCTGGTCGTTGGATCCGGTCCAGAACATCATGATGCTGCGCTGAACAGACAAACTGGTTTTAATCCACAGGAGTGCTTGGCTGGCTTTATCGGCTGAGTCTATTATGCATGATAGACGCAAAGCGAATTCCACGGTAGTTGCTGTACGAACTGTTTGGGGTAGGGACGTAAAGCACGCATCTCCCGGAGCTGTAACGATAAATCCTCAACCAAGTAAACGCTTCACATCACAGTATAGATCTCAGATCACGAGACAGTATATCCTTGAACAAGGCCACCTGAACATGGACCATTTGGACGGATGTGCACAAGTTCAGCATGTGACCGACTTCAGTCGTGTGGTTCATAAAAGAATGGTTACTGTCTTAAATCTCAATATCCATATGAGGCTTCGACGACAGCAGCCGTAAATAAACTGATCACCCCTGACGTCTTAGTCATCAACGTACTCACATAAACAGTCAACGAAGAGTGAATGAGTGAGTTGGGTACAGATGAGTTAATTCCACTGTACCACTCCTCTTGTTCAAGCTAACAGTCTGCGATCGATTCCGGAATGTAGATCACTGTATCTATATTACCCTGACTGTTTATTTTGCTTTAGTGGTGTAATTTATTAAGCAGGTCTCTTTCCAGATTTTTTGGTCAACAGAGTTATGCTTCTTTCTCTATCCAGTATAAGTTGCGTTATCATCTACCGTCACATTCGGAATCATTCGGTAGCTTATCTTAACTTTTCTTCTACACAAAACTTGGAAATTTGTTCAACATTGAATAGGAAGACTGTGTTTATTTCAGTCTATCATCTAAATTTTCCGATCCAGTTATAATGAAATTGCTTTCAACTACACGTCTTCCGGTCATGTCTCTTCGTGTTTACACCGGATATCAAACATGAGAGTGGAATCACAACTGGTTTAGAGCAAGTCGCTTGTTCTGTTAGACGTATCTAGGCCGCTATGGTTCATAACAGTATTTAGTAAACAGATTTTATGCAGTATATCTTCTGACTACTAAATTTATCCGACTGTAATTATCTGATACGAAAGCAACTGAAGATATGTTACTGATTTTGTAACTTGAAACGATTGAACCACTCACTTGTTTACACACAATCAACAAAGCCACGTCAGAGCTGCTCATACATATTAGCTGAATAGAGCATGTATTTAAAAGAGGAGCTTCCCAGTTTGGGATTACCTTACCCCCTTTAAAGAGAATACTAACCAGAACGATAGAAAAAGGTTTTTGAGGGGAAGTGGTCCATCTATATGTAGGAGGGATGCAGAAATTGTCTAGGCCCGTTACCACTCATAACTCTTCTATCCCAGCTCGGCAAAAGAACAGTACATAACAGAGCAGCATAACAGGTGGTCCAACCAAGTGACTCTCACATGTACACCACTGTACCAGTTACATATAGAATGGGTATGGTAACGAACGATTCATTTTACCCCCACACGGACTTTCAGTGGTAGCTCAGTTTTCTTTGTTGAACTTCCACAGTTTTCTAGTATGGTACTATTCATTTAAACTTTTAGGATCAAGAATATGTTTTTAGTTTTACCCATTACGACACCTGTAATGATTGGCAAAAATCGAGTGAAACTTTCTGAGAATGGGCTATCTTTTCCAGTCTTAGAATATCCTTTATATTTAATCGTGCTTGACTGTATCATTCTCTTGTGTTTTGAATCCAAGATATAAGCAGTGACTAAGCACACCCCTGACGAGATGAACTTGTCTGAACTTATCAAGATATCATTCAAATTGGAGGCCAACAAACCTCATTTGGAGCATTCTTGGCTTAAACTGGATGTCTACGATGACGACACACCTGGCGGTTTCGGTTAATCGGATTAACCTTGTTCGTGTGATGCATGTTTTTGGTTCTTCCATCCAAGCTGTGTGTGGGCGGCGTCGATATGAGGAAAACAGTCCTACTTTCCTTGAAATGACGACTTGTTACATGCAAGCTATATACAGCGGACTGGAATAGGTCACTCACATGAAATGAATCAACTTAAAGGAGTTCTGCTTTTGTTGCTTACATTCGAGGGGTATTTGGTCGATAGTTGATAACTACAACTAAAGTCCCCTCCGTTTCAAACGAAATTTGTCCCATATGAGTGAAATCCTTATGCGAGATGCAATGAGATAGGAATTTCTGCATTATCAATGAATCAATCTAAATCCCCGAACCTTCACTACTGATTCAAACCATGCTCAGTTGGTTCAATGAAGACAGTAACTTCAACCTAACTGACAAGTCCTGATCACGGGGTTATCGATTGGATAGAATAGAGTGATTCTGTTCATTCTCCTTTCGAAATGATCGGGCAAGCTGAACACTATTCATACAAGGTTGTGGTTAAGCGTTTGGATTTGATTATTCGGTCATGCCTATTGTGAGGTTGCTGGCGTTGTGGTTAACACGCCAGTCTCACAAGCACGAGGGTCAGAGTGCAAACTCCGATCCGGACAAGGATATGCACTACTGATGAGCTCTAATAAGAGCGAAACTCGAGTCTAGTGCTTCCTCTCGAAGTGGGCTAGCCGAAAGGCTTATCTGAATGCGAAGTCTGCGATCGAGTGTGGGTGGTGTTCAATTTTGTAATAATCTAAATCCCCGAACCTTCACTACTGAAGTAAGAACATTTATTGCTAACTAAGATGATATGCTTGATAAATTAACTTAGATAGGTCCTTGAGGTAAAGGTTAAACTCAGGTTTCCCGTTTTTTCTGTCCAGGTTGCTCCGGAACAGCCTTAAACAATGCGGCCCCGTTGTTTTTTCTAGAAGCATAGTGAGGCTTCAGTTTACCTTTTAGGCACCTTGTTTAACAATGTAAATCTGTTGTAACTGGATCTACGACCTACGAGCGTGTAAACAGAACGGAGTAACTGTCAATGGAATGGCGGATAACCGTAATGAACGACGGCATACATGCGGTCAGCTAGCCTCCTCCCATCCAACCCATCCACCCGACGCTGCCGCATGAACACGAGGAAAAGACTGACCTTCAGACAGAGGTTCTTTATGTCGCTCAGCTCGAAGACAACATGGTTACAAACCCGTTCATGTTTGTAGGGTTTGAGATTAGCAACAAAACCAAGGCAAAAGAATGCACCAGACTAAAGTCCAGACAGTACAGAGCAGATGTGTTATCGGGATGGCATGACTGCTGAGGTCACTCGCGAAGACCGGAGAAGTACATGACCTTGACAACGGTGAAGACCACTCGCAAGTGTACTTTGTCAGTCTTTTTGTCACACAATATTTTCAGACAGCTGCCGACTTCCTCAATAAAATCCTAGTAAATTCCCGCCAAATTTCTCGGAAATACCTACGCCTACAAACCACTACATCAAATTTCGCCTGATGATTGCTTAGTTTGCGTTTTTTTAATGTTCAGATTATAGGAGGGCCAACAACTGACAATCCATAGGCAACAGGATACCTCCTAGTTGCACACGTTTTCAAAAAGCACATTGTTTGGCATGCAGGCATGAACGAAATGTGATAGTTACTTCGGTCTACAATGTTACTGTATGTGTGACTAGAATTGATTAGCATAAAGGATTTGGTGATTAGGCTTGTCACTCCTTCAAATCAGCAAGAGGTAACATGTTGTTAAGCCATTGCTGAAGTAAATGACACTGTACTGTTTTGCCAAACTGTCATCCTGACAATGGGAAAACAAACAGTGACCTTTTACACTCTTTTAATTCCACTCCCCCCAAATCGTTATGCTACCTATGTAAAGTAAGTAGATGACCTCCTGCCTCTCGTAGACACTCTAATTTCTAGACTTCCGGATGGTGTCGTTAATTGGTCTGTCTGCTGTACAGTCACTTGTATTTGGCAGTACTTAGAAGTCACGTATCTGAGTCATAAGATTACAAATTTGATTTACCGTGAACCTCTGTATAGAAGTTAAAATGAAAAACAACCGTACGCATCAAACCTGAACGAACCTATGCTCACAAACGGAGTTAGTGCGACATTGGTATGCGGTGAAAATCCAAAGAGTTTGCTCTCACCGAAACCATGTTAGTCACACATCACACACGAGCTCTGTGTTGGTAAAAGATTTTGAGATAGTCTTTATTTCAGTGCGATTTGAGTTATTCACTCCAGCCCTTCGTGTAACCATATGATGTTTGTTCAGTCATTGCTTTATGACCGTGCTCGAAACTTAAGCGAACGATGGGAACAAACTACTTGCCTACACCTCGTAGTGTATGAATCTTCACTGTTTTAATGAATTGGACTAGGAGGACTCGTTTTCCGAACTATCCTGAATGTCATCACTGAGGCTCTTAGCAGGAACACCGCTGATTATCGAAATACATAAGGAATCTAGTGTTTTAGGCGTTTGGTCTCATCGTGGATGTGCATGCATTCTGTCAGTCGCCAATTTAACCTCAAGAACCACTAAGCCATGAAGGCACCTGTAATTGTCAGGTTGTTGCTCTCTATATATCACACTGTATGACATCACGATATGTCCGACTTAGCTTGGTTCAGTCGACAGACTATTTGAACACATCGGTTCCGAACTCTTACATCTATAAAACCGGAAGAACAAAAGAGAGGTAACGTGCTGATGAATAAATCTAGGCAGCTTATTTTACGAGGAGGGAAAAGCATGGACTCCTGTCATGTCTTTGAGTGTCTTCACTTGCAGCTGTACCTGAAATTCCGCTTCATTATTCGCAAGTGTAACCATGTACAGGTCCGACTGACACTGTGTTTTCATATGGTATTGCCCAAATTAAGATTTGTCCGCCTCTTAGTCTTTTCACTCAGAAACCGTCGAGGCAAGCGGCCACGTGTTCCATTTACAGCAGGCCATAATAATTAGTGAATGTTTGAACTACTGGCCAATCCTAAGAGCAACGCACGGATTACTACGATTGTCTCATTAAAGCTAAACCGGTCTGTAGAAACTTTAGTGAGTAAATTCAGAAATCACATTGCTGTTCTTGGTATATGATGATAACATTCTCGAAGCATATGCCAACACCAATTATAATGGCCCTGGGTAACAAATTCATGACTGAGCCATTGCCAAATCAGTGTACAGGTCTTAAACAGTTTTAAACAGTGCTTAAGTATGTGACATATGAAGTATCTACGACTTTCCTTATCTAGTATTGGGGATTGTTTGTATGGATCCCATCCCCGCTGGTGACAAGTATAGACACGATCGGCACAAATAAACAATGTTTTCTCGCTGGCCTACCAAATTAGTAACTAACTGCCCTGTTACTGTCACCGACCGCTACTTGGTCAATGTTTCCTGAAAGCTGATTCACTCTCCTGTTAATTGGACAGTCAATCAACATGACAGAACAGGTTTCGTCAGTACATTACAATGACTATCACGTAAATTAACCAATTTGTTCACACGCAGTGTGATCATGTGAGCACGAAACTTTTGACGAGGAAGTTGGCAGTTCGAAGTTCTCTTTAGCACTGTTTCTACCTGATGAGTCCAAACTAAGATTAACCCGATCGCGGTGAATTGTTAGTCTTAACAGTGAGCACTGAAAGAGAGTATCATTTCGAACACCAACCAAAGCAGCCGTGAACTGTGTGAATTGGTTTTGAGGTAGACTGGCTCAATCCACTGAATGGGGTTGATTCAAAACAACTCAGTACTGATGTAGTTACTCTTAAGACATAACGGCATGAACAGTTTATTTTTTGCTCGGACTAACAGAGTATGTACATATAAACGTATTTCCAGCAAAATCTTTCACAGCATTGTAAGTATGGGTACCCTTACAAGTTATATTTTCGGATGTGACTGAAATACAGTATATTGCGTTACACTCACAACCTGCACTCAGGAATTGAGAAACTAACCAAGTAAAATGGTGGCAGTCAGGAGACAAGAACCTGACTAGCAATAGGTATTGTTGACATAAACAAAACTCTAAAGATTAACTATGAAGTAACTAATCGTAATGTCATTCACCATGCATATAGTTCGTCCTCAGGTTACGGAGTACGGCTCAATAGAAATGCATTTCACGCACGGCCTTGTGATTGGTTAACGGTCAGTGATCCTAGCTGGCCATTGAAGAGTATTCCTGTGATGAAGCCTGGACGGTCTCTACACCTTTTTCATTCAAAAGTCTTATTGAACTATCACAGTCGTTAGCCTAGAAACCGGTTTTTCCGTAGCCAAAATGTACCGTGGAGAAAAGCTATTTGAAAATATTTAAAATGGTTAGCTAAAACATCAAAATCATCTTAATGACTTCCTCCTGCTTTTATGACCACTCCTTTCTCGCTTCGTTTGACAATTCAAAATTACAAAATACTGTGAGACCACTCGTCTACATCACAGTTCACAATTTAACCTCCCACTAATCTACGATTGAAAACATTCGCCTCGAAGGCAAGAACAGTATCAACGTCAAGCGGCACACGACATATTGTCTGTGACCAACAGAAACCATGTGACTGTCATTAGTCCATGTCCATTCGTATGTCACCTGAACGGCGATAAGCAGTTGAACCCTAGTAGCGTCAGATGATGAAAGATTGCATCTTTGTAGACTGAACTAAACCCTATGCTATGATCAACATCTATGCACCCAGGGACTTTACAGTGGCACTTTTTCAAGCTGTCTTTATATAGACTTCTTTCCCACATGTATATCAAACAGCATTCTGGCAGGAGCAAGTAGTTCAGAGGTGGAGTTCATTGCAACAGACATGTAGGTTTACACAATTTCCGACAGGGAAAACGTTTTAGCAGCATTGAGGCATTCTTTAGTAGAATATTCAACCTCTGTGGTGAGTTGAGTGTCTTTCATATGGCCTGTGAAATAAGGCAACAGACTGTTTCATGGCCACCGCTGTCAGATCTCCTCTTCGTTCGTAAATCTCATAATCATCTGCAGATGACAAATCTTGCCTTAACAGCAACTTCTACTGAAAGTCTACATTGTTAATGTCAACTATCAAACTGTCCCCCCAGGTTTTCTTCCGGCTTGTTGTAGAAGTTTCAACACGTGCCTTGTTTCTTTGGCTGCAGAAAGAACTATCTGTAAAATGTAATTGTGGCATGCACCCACATATTGAACTTCGTTTGCTCCGCTATTTAGAAATTTACAGGCAACAAAATTTTGTTGTCACTTATTTTTCAATTCCGCACTATGGAGTTCGAATAAGAACCTCGGTGACGTAAGGTTCTTCAGTATGGATTAAGGATTCTGTCCACGTGCTACAAGGAGGCAGATTGGTTTTCCGATTTCACACATTTCCGGACACTACAACGGATGAAAAAGCTCCACCGCTGTTGGGTCTCGGCAGTGTTGCTGCACGTTTTCAGTTGTTCGACCACAAACAACTTCGTCGCCAAGTAAGTTTGTCGTATTTTTGCTTCGAATTATAACTGGAATACTAGTGCTGTGAGACAGGAACACGAATGGCAAAGTCGCCAGCTTCGCTCGGTCGGTCTTAACTCTAACCAACTTCGCCAAGTTCTCGAAGTCCTTTATGAAGCTCCGGACGTCCCCATGATCATAAGCGTGAGACCACGGGATCTTCAATTTCCAATCCTGATCACGGCACCAAGTGTCGTGAGCCAAGAACACGGATGGCGGAAAGGCTATTTATTCAGGAAAGTAACACATGGGTTATGTGTTTAGACATGACAACAAACAAAAACACTCATCTGCGTACGGTACTGGGCCGAGAACTTCACGGTTGCCACAGACGCCGAAGCTCAATTACTTTACGTACCAAGTACCATTTTTTACTGTGCTTCACTCTGATGTTTCTTGTTATATTTTCCTGCGGCCACTTCAGTGTCAAAATGACCCTACTACTGAATAGCAGTGTTTTGATAATTAGAGTACGATCCCTCCTCTTCACTACACTAGATATCAAATAATGCCCTGATCGTACAATCAGGATTGGAAGAATTTAACCACGCCGGAACAAACGAGCACTTGCTTCAGAATCTTAGCCAGGAAGCTAATGAACCAAACGATTTTGTGCTCAGATCCTGATACCTGGAACCCATGTCGGACAATGTTTAATCGGTTGCTGACTTTAGCCCAACCCAAACGGTATATTACAGTAAACTATGGATGCACATGCGCAAAAACCGTATCCGAGAGACCAAGGTTTGTGCACTGTGGGCGGTGCACTTATCGATACGCTAAATTTACACTGCAAGAAAACACCCACGGACCGTACTGTACAGAGCTGTGAAGATGCAGGTGACCAAAATGTTAGAATCTGGAAAGCCCATGTTTTCAATCAGTCTAAGTCTCAATCCCCCACAGAAGGATTACACTAATTGAGATCTTTTTCACTTAACCTTTCAACGTAAAGCTAGTGTCATACCGGGAAATGTAGAGGGCGGATGGTTCAACCACACGTCGTTTGGCTATAACCCACTTATTCATTGTGAGTAGTACGTGTATGGAAAATTCAAAACTCAGTCAAGAAACGTTAACCGATACACACAATGTTATTGGTGACAGATATTTTTTCTTAGCGGAGCTGTCTCCACACTTGCGCGCAAAACATGATTGAAACGCCTGTCTTCATTACAATAAATATCAAGAGGTAACAAATATAATAGGACTTTTGTTGTTCTTGAGGGGATCGCATTAGACAACCAATCAGAACGAATGGAGTTACCTGTGTAAGCAGACATCTCGACTACTTTTATAGTGCGAACATCATCGGTAAACTCAAGCAGTCAATCATAGAATCGAACTCTGCATCTTGTTGGTGCAAAATATGAGCCTAAGCAACGAACTATCACACTTTGTCAATCAAAAAGGACTTGTACTCGTTGTATGGTAACACACAGAAGGGATATATAATCACCTCAATCTGGATCTCGAAGTTGGTCACGGGGAAGCAGTTCCACATTTCAGTGTTTACAGATGATCGGGACAATTTTCAAGGTATTATCAAAAACCAATAACGTTTGACATTGTGTGGGTGATGAAACATACTAGGTGCATTTCACATGCAGCGCCATAGAACGATGACAGTTTATTGCATAGCACGACTAAGCCTGAGGTCTGATGACAAAGTAATTTCAGCCTGTTGACAAATTTACAAGGTAACACCTTTCGAGTGTTGTAATTCCCTAACGCTATCCAAAACGAACCTCAAATTCATTACAGAAACAAGTATAAGTCGTTTGCAAATATGGTTGTGTACTAGCAACTGACAGAATGCAAGAACCTGATCAACCCGGCAACGACCAGAGGAGACCCCATTGTACCCTCCACCGATTTGTTTGTCACCTACGGAATTCGATCTACAGAGGATAACACTGACTACTCCCTCTGGTACTATCTGAACAAGGTTCACTTTTGAAAACCGTGGGAAGATTTATCTTGAAGGTGGGAATTATTATGGCATCGCCCTCTTCGGATGGAAACAGTTCTTCACCCTAGGGTTTCCATTGTAAAATGATCAACTTTTTGATCAAAGCAGATAACTATTCTTGAAAATCACTGGACGGAACTGGTTGCCTTCTGTACTTGTATAAATCTGATTTCTTCAGAGATTTTCGTTGCGATGGAAAGCGAAACGTCCGGTAAACGAGATGTTCTAACGGAACTATAAGACTGAAGTAGTAGTGCAGACAGTTAATTGATCTGTTGCTCGAAGTGTCTCAACCAGTGTTCTAATCGCTGTAGAGAAGTTCACTATTAATCATACAGACTGTGTTGCTCAAACTCAGGTTGCTAATGCATTGTGGACATATTCAGAACAAAATAAGAATGGGAAATCTTCTTCTTCTAGGACTAACCCGCTCGGTAAAACAACTGTCGAGTTATCAGAAGATTTGGTTATACCTTCGAACCCCATCCAGCATGTTTTCATCACGCAAAACCAAAAAAGGCAAAATCATGCTTGACGAAGTGTCAACATGATAAAGAACTTCGTCGACTCACCTGTTTATTAGTTAACCTAGTTTACATTCAAATTAGCGTATGAGATAGGTGCTGTAAGTGACAAACGGTTATCAAACCATCTAGCTATTCATTCATCCTATCTTCTTAAATAAAATAACAATATTTCCATTCCATTAATTCCTTCTCATATGTGTATTGTTGTGATACTGACTCGAATCTGTCCCGTCAAACTGTCTTTATGAAAATGACATCTGTAACGAAAGTGAGGGTGAACATTTGTTGACTATGGTACAAGTGTTCACAGTGTATAGTCGCCGTAAGGGGAAATCACCATATCACTCAAACATTGATGCGCGTCATTGTGAAGTAACACATCAGTTGCATGTTTATCACGCTTAAATAATTCACGGAAGGCATACTTTATTGCACACAGTCCCATATGGACTGAAAAATTTATTCAGATTGCGCTTGTTTATTAGGTGTTGCAAAGACTCCTTAATTAGACAAACGAAACTTCTGCTCATATGGAATAGGCATAACTACAATCTTTCCCATGTTGACTAACTGAGGGGTTTGTCTGATTGAGAGACAAGGTTGTGGTCTGCCGATGAAGTCGAAGCAACTTGATGGATGTGATCGATAGGCAGAGTTTATCAGCAGAATGGCTGCATATGGACTCAGTATCAACTGTGTAGTTTGAAAGTCATTCCTATGCACAGTTAATGTAAACCCAATTCCATCACCCCTTTTTCAATCGCCTGTAAATTCTGCGAACAGTATTTCGAAGTCCGCCACTCCAGCTACAAGTATTCCTTTTGCCGCAACGTTTACAAATCCATTTTGAAGTAATCACATAAAAACGTATCCTTTCCGTTTAGTTGTCTCTACGCTGAGTAGAAAGGCATACGGTTTTAGTAAACTCAACAAGCTGATTAACGGCTCTGATGTAAGGAAGTTTCCCAGGTTGTCGTCTGTTCGCTTATCATACATATGGTTTAAATTCATTAGAAATCCACAACTATTGACGAAACTACCAGTTGATTCCCTCATTGTACGACAAAAACATGACCAGTTCAAAGTGAATGCTTTTATGAGCTATAATATTAAAACGAATAGTTGTAGTCAGTCGATACTTTCTGACCAAACACAACTATTGAGCTTATATATGAGTAATGTATCATCGTGATTGTTTTGAGGGTGGTTAGCAGAAAAAGCTATCCGTATGAGAAATCCGCGATTAAGTGTGTGTGTTGTTCCATTTGTACTAAAGTTTATAAAGTCGCGTTGTGAAAAGACGGAATTTCCTTCCCTTTCATATACTTTACTAATACACTCAGTAATCCAATTTCTAATATTGCCAATATTAACCGTCTCCCAGCTTTCAGTTAATGAACAACATTTCTCGCAGCACACATTTTCTGGTTCTCACGAAACCAGTGTTGTTCTTCTCTTTTGTTTCAAAAATGTTGTTCCACTATATTTATTTTGTAATCCATAAAGCAGAATAAGAACGTAGGGCAATTAAATCGTAAGAGTAAGATGAATGTTTCGATCTATTACCGTCTAGTTCTGTACATTCGTGTTGGATTACAACTATCACATGTGGCTGTGCGTTATCATGTAAGGGCTTAACCCATAGCTACTGGATTTCTGGAAGTCATACTCTATCGTACAGTCATGAAGTAGTTCAGTTGTTGATTGTAACATTCAACATTCAGTATTCTATCATAGAGAACGATAATTTTGTTAGTTATTTCTACCTTGATATGGATTTTAAAAAAGTTTTATTAAACCTTTACTTTATTTCCTCTCCCTTGTGATTGCAAATTTCCAATTATCCAATCCTTTCTCAGCACTAATTACAAAGATGTTTTAACGTTGTCCAGTACTTAATGAAACGCGCAGTAAGTTTATCGATGACAATTCATATGGAGACTAAGTCGACTGCCTAGGGGTCATCCCAGTCTGACGAACGCCCTTTAGCACAAAGGACTAGTTGACGCCCGTGTTCAATTTTATGGTTATCTATTCTGATGAGAAGCGGTTTTGATAGTGGACTTCTGTTCATCACCAGCAAGTCTTAAGGGTCACTCGGCATTCAATTAATCTTGATTCTCAGATCCATTTTGTTAATTCGAAGGTCAGCAACACATCACAACAGTCGTTCAGTTTATTGGTTGCATTACGTTCTTCATAATATTTCTATAGCGACATTCGTTTTTCCTTCAACATATCAGAATGTCCTGAGCTTTTTACAGCCCAGTCAGGCTAAAGTTGGGAAAATGCAAGCGTTCTTTATCAAAAGTCATTTCATAAAATGAGTGTTATTGATCAGCTTTAAGAAGACACCTCTTTTATTTCTCTGAAATCATTGCATTATCGATGCGTCAGTCAGTGTACTAAAGCACTAAAAACATTAAAACCAGAAAGCATGATTAGACTACAGCAGTCTTCTAAGACACATCGATCTCGGGTCTTCAAATTCTACGTTCGTCATACCACAGTGATGTTTCATCCAGTTGTGCCAGTACGTTACCTTCTATTCATCTCCACATGACACGTGATCAATGTAGAATTCATTACAAGGTCACCGGAAGTCAGAATGACCTATTGTATTCTCTGGAGTAAGCTGAAAGTTATGCAGTTAAATTCTTGTACACACAATCCCATTCACACGACTTCCAAGACGAGGTAGACCACCGTCATTTTCAGGCAGACATAGAAGCTGAAACGGTACACACATAGCGTAGCTGTGCGAGTGAGTCGTTTGTCTTAACCATGTCTAACTTGCTTGACAGTGATAAACTAGCTGAGCCGGTTAGTTCTTCCTTCTTCCACTACTGCTGCTACTACTTTCATTGCTCTGACCGGTACTAGGGCTACGCCTCATTTTACTTTCGGACAGGGAAGAAAATTAGTAACTTTTTCAAAGTAGGCCCCGCTCCTCTCTTTTCCGAAATAGACGTGTGGACGCAGAGTCCCATTGTCATGGTAACCTAAACAGAGCCTACTCCATCTTGATTAGTTGAAATGACTGGAAAAATTGTCCGTGCATACATATGACACTCAATGGTACCAACTAAAGTCACGGATGTAAGCCTAATTGTGGCTGTGCATTAACGAACTGTCCAAATTGTGTCCTTTTTTCAGTTCATACATTTCTGGTGTGTACATGATATTATGTTCCACAAATTTAACACTGCACATTGGTCTGAACATAAAAATATTCATTATCCAGTCCCAAAAATGTAAAGGTTGATTATTTGATCAAAATTAGGACATGCACTAGGAAGCAGCAAACTCTGGACAAAAAATTGCTCCACACTCTTCCAAATGAAGTGAACACATACTAGCAAAAGTAAGAATAGACCAGCAAACTATTCTGGCTTATTATATAGCTGAATTATTAGAGCTGGTACGTATGCTTATCGGTTCAACTGAGTGTGTCACAAATGCTCCGTGTAACGATATCGGCAAGCCAGTGAAATAATGTCAACTGGTGAGTATGGGATTTTGATTTTACACAAACTGAGCATCACTCACAATTGATCACAGCTATCTTAGATCACAGAGACATATAAATCAGTACCTCTCAAACAGAGGCACGATGCTTGAAGTTCGTTTTCATCAGTGAGGCATTTCTATGTCACCGTCTGGACTAGAACTCCGATCACGCTTTCATACGGCAACAGTACTCACCACTGAGACATTGACTTCACATTAGACATGACCATATTATTCTGTAATGGTCTACAGACAATCTCTAATAAGACCAAGGCCAGAATATTGTGGTCCTTTTTAAAAGAGGCCGGCTGAAATATTTATGAAGCTGCGACAGCTGTGATCAACTGTGAGTGATATTCGATGTAAGTGTACTCTGTTACTCCAGTTGAGTCGATAAAGATCTAATGCATTTGGAGAATGGGTGTAAAAATACGATTGCAAAGTAATTCAAAAGTACTGTAATTTGCCTTAGCAAAAAAAGTCTACCGGATATTTTCTACAAGAGTGAAACGCACTGACACAGTTTATGGACAAGAAAGGTAGTAGCAGAAGAATGGTTACCCTCAACTGATTTGTCATGAGCAGTGCAATGTAAAGAACAGGTAAAGTTGCTCAAGGTTGTACGGAAAACACTCCTGCATTTGAACTGTGATTCGGCGATCCTATATGGGTTTATTGGTTACTACGCTACTTCACAATCAAGAGGATCAGAGTACATATTCTAGTCCGGATGAATATATGTACTGTTGATGAGCTTTACTAAGAGCAAAACGAGATTCCAGTGGTTCCTTTCAAAGTGTGCTAACCGAAAGGCTCAGTTGATTGGAAAGATTGCTGTCGACTGTGAATAACCTTCAAAGAGTGCAGGCAGACTTGTAGACTAACATTTCAAAGGACCTGGGTGAACATACGAAACAATAAACCATTAGGCGTGGAGCTTTGGAATGCAACATGACAATTTTTTTCAATATACTAACAAGTGTTAACACATCAAATGAATAGATAAAAATGTGAAGTGAAGGAATGCCCGAACAGTTGACATAAAAGGACTTGGAAGTCAGTCAGCAAAACGATTATTAGAAAATATTGGTCTTTCTGAAGTCGAAATTTAAAAATATCACAACACTTAAAAATAGTAGAGCAGATGAACTAAGAAACACATTCTGTATGGTTGGCCTGTAGAAATGGAGAGCAACCGCCTTCTGCTAGATTGTCAACAATCCAGGTGGAAATGGCAGCATTTGATGGAAAACGCACATCGTTGACGTGGCTATTGTCGAACATAGAAAGAGGACTGCGCATTGCATAACTTGTGTAGTTGAACAGGTTGGTTCAGTCACACGTGTAAACAAATCAGTATCATTAAATAGGATGGCCGTTTGAGAATTGATTCGTCAAAAAGTATGGATTAATTGATTATGAAAGACTCCAACTGAACCAAATGTAGATTTCGGCTGGGTTTCAACTGGTGATGGGTATTGGATAGTGCGTAGCCTTGCAACAACAGGTGGTTTTAATAGACCATCAATACCCTCGGTTAATCGCTAAGTGAACTGACTACTCCCGCACCCAAAGATGTGAATTGACCACCATCTGGATCTACGCTGGAACTCGGCATCCATAAGCAGCAAGTCAGCATTGTCAAACACAACTGTGCGATTAAGTGTGGTGGACTAGTAGTAAGATTTGAGTCCCTTCTGTAGTGTTTCCGTATTCTTGTGTAGGTAGATCGTATTGGATTTTTACAATAAATGATGGGAGTTTCAATGTCTCTTTGGTGCAGGCGCACATCAGATGTTAGCTATTCATAAGTTAATGTAGGAGTTGTTCACGACCCATAATATGAGAAGACCATTCATGTTCTATTATCACTGAGTACAAGCGGAATCTCACCTCACATCACAGTTAATCACAATATGTCCAAAATCAGTTATCCGCTACTTAACACTTGCATGTAGTTTACCTCAAAGGAGTGTTTACGCTACACATCGACTTGAATAGATTCCGCTTTTCGGTTGCCTTTACCATAATTGTACAATTCACATTCTCGACTACAGCCATACTACACGGCTTCAAGCGCATGCGCTTCATCTGTACTGTCACGATGGATCAATGATATTTATTTCCTGCTTCCTAAATTAAACCGCCCCATACTAAGTGATGCACAGCACACTTCGATTTATTAGCAAAGAAACGGTCGTAGTTGGTGTACATTTTGCTACAAATCTTCTAGGTTATATGGTGTGCTGCAGCAGCGATCACATTGGAACCGGAAGACTTGAATTATTTACTGACACGATATTGGTAAGTTACATCATGCACTGCTGCACAGAATTTTGCATAAATCCTGGTTTTTATCTCCCCCCCTTGAACTGATCACAATTACAGCATCTTCTCCGGAGTTTAGTTGCACCTTTCAAGTGTGGTTACGATGCATCCACTTTTTTCGAAGCCTGTGAGTAGAAGTCACGCTTCAAATCGATTTGATCAGTCAAGTTGATAACATATCCATATTTCAGTCACATGCTTTACACACATCTAAAAGTTTAATTGCGACTCTCGTTTAGCTCCTTCTCCAGCTCATGGTTTGGGTCCTGTGTTGGAAACACTGAGATATCAGAAACGTCTGTGATTTCCCAGGTAGTATAAGATGCGGGAAAGTGAGAACGGAGAACTGCCTGTAGGATATTCCGCCTAACCTGAAGAAATGGTCATCTCGCCTCTCAGTAATCGGGACGGCAACTGACCCGTCCTCCTGTTTCAATAGTAAATATATGCCAATGTCGTCTCAAGAGAGACAAGACCTGACGAGTGTATGATGGGAACAGTATATGTGGTAAAAATCTGCTCTAATCCAAAACCCGACACAATAGAAGATCTAACAGGGAGCCAATCCAAATGTCGCGTTAAAGATACGACATCAGAACTGGATGAGCAGTCTCAGTGTCACGTTACAGTGAAGATGAGCGATCATATTAAACTACTCATACCGCGACTATTCAGTAGTACGTGCAGAGCATATATTTTGACATCGTACAAGCCACAGGAAAAATGCAAGAAGGATTATCAAAGTGCAGCATCACCCATAATAATTTCTGCTACTTAATGGAACTGAGCATTGACGTCTGTGGCAGCCGAGGCGGTCTGAGGCCGAATACCGCGTGCAAATGAGTGGTTTTGTGTCTGGTATTGTTTAAATGCTTAACTTATGTATTGATTTGTCGAATAAACAACCCTTGTGCCATCCGCTTTCTTGGATCACAACAACATCTTCCGCTATTCATCAGTTTCTTTGTTCTCTATTGCACCAGTTAACTTACCATTTATGACTTTGGGTGTGTCAATACGCTCAACCAATGATAAGTTGTAATTTCTTTAATACTGTTACACATTCACAAATTCGGCTTGGTATCTCATGAATACAAACTGCCTACTACAACCAGTACGAGGTCTTCTGGTTATTACCTGCGTGGGAGATTTCAATTCAAGTACGATTCTTAGGGCTAACCAAAGTCTCTTACTCCGGATCTTACATTATGGCAGTTTCTTAGCATCACGTGACAGGTATATGCTACGAACGAATCCGAAGCAATGAGTTAACCTCTAATCTAACGCTTCAGTCCTAAATAAACCAGTACCAGCGTGTATATGAATGAGATTAGTGCAAGCAAATGCTAATTTCGTCAAAATCACAACATTTTTATTCTGTTGGAGTCTCTTGTGGGAATGTCTGTGATCGACGGCCTTTCTAAATGCCCCAAAAATAATTGCAACTGGAAAGTAAAATAAAATCGCAATCTTGACACAGCCTGAGCTTTAAGGACAGATTGATGGTGTTAGTTTACTGGCCAAGTAAAAATAAGTCTGTTTCAACCTATCTACTATGGTCAAGGTCAAGTTTGCGGCTAAACGCCACGTGGTGATGGTCAACCTAACTGATTTTCAGTAATATGTTGTCTCACCTCAAACTGTTCAAATGTTTCAAGATTTGATTTCTGAAAAACTTTGAAGAAATTTATGACATTTTCTGCCGTCTTTAATTAGAAACACACTATCTGGTACAAAACACACCTCGCGATAAAAACGATACGGTCACTCCTCTTTTAGCCACATCTCACCTAGTAACAAGTCGGCAACACTGATTTCTCGTAAACAATAAGAAAATTCTATAAAGTTTCCATGATTGTTGACATTCCGGAGAAACTCATCCGGTTGTTTATATATTATGAGAATTACTGGGGACAGCTTCTGACAAATCTGACTCTGGGCTTAATGACACATAAACAGCTTATCTAAAAGCTGGAGGCCGGACGTTGTTTAGCTAACGTTCACAGAAAGCGAATTTTACAAAAAAGGGACCATTTTTCAAATAACTGTGACAAAATTATACGGCCCATCAGTTTTCTATGGGGGCACTTGATGAAAACGTTGGTTCAGATATAGCCAGTCAAACAGATGGCTTGTACATTATGAACTGGTCAATTATCAACATGTAGGCCAAATTAGCAATGGTCTGGGTGTGAGCCATCGAGTCCTGTGCAAGTAGCACCTCAGGTCGTCAAGCGCAAAGAGTTGAATTGGCCAGATCGAGAGATGAAAACAGTTTAGTGTTCTGTCAAATACATTTGAGCATGTGGAAGGTAACCAGAAGACAAGAGAGATTTGTCTACTAACAATGTGGATAAAAGTACATTGCGCTAGAAGAGTAAAAAGGATGACGAAGAGTTTATAAATGAAATATAAATGACAAAAAAATATTTATTGTCATCTTCCAATACAGCAAGGGGTGTATCGGAGCTCATCCAAACATATAGACTTGGTCTGTGCTAAGCGAGCTAAGCGAAGTGGATGCTATAGATAGGTTCCGTACAGATGCTATAAACAGGTCAGAATCCCTTACTTTGAGCTTAAATTCAGACTTCTTGGACTCATCAGTCCCAATTCTTCAAGGATAAGCCGAAGTCACTCTGGCCACGCTTCATATATAGAAGTGTCATTGATGTGAATTTCTGAAGCAGGATTAATGTTTCATCCGAGGCTCTAAATGCACATACTCATTGATCACATTGATGGTACTTTTTTGCTTTTCGAGTGAGCGATTTACTAACTACCAATACTTATGTTCAGGGAATGATACACATTTTATTCCTCATTATTTTTCAACTTGATATGAGATAAGTTTTCCAACAACACACTACATAAGTCGCTCGTCACCAAAAGAGGTCTGGTTCTCCGAAGGTAGAAGTCCTTCGGCTAACACCTCTTAAATGTTTATTGCAGTTCCATAGAAAAATTGCGGGAGTCATCAGTTAACCAAGTGTACACGTACGCTAGGGGGTTACTACTGATGGCAGAATTGACAGAATTGGAAGTGGGAATGAAATAATTTATGCCAGGAAATTCAGTTTTTCTCATCCAAGCGCTTCTTTTTAAGAGGGAACGGTTTTTTCTAATCAGAATGAACAGAAGTTCCAAAAATAGTCCAGAGGTAACCTTCAAAATTATTACCTGTTCGGACTTTATTCCCCGCACACTTATTAGTGGCTTAGCAACCTCAACTATTGTTTTTAGTGACTGTCCTTTGACAATTGGATTCCAGAATATTTGTAAGTTACAATGCAATATATATTAACCCTGCATTTTTCTCTCCGCGCCTGACATTTTTAAGTGGGACAAAGCGACATTTTGGACTCATCTTTTGACTAAACTTGAAAGCAGTTAGTGAGGTCAGTTTCAGAATTACTGTCACCGTTTTGCTTGTCAGAAGACGAAAATTTCGAGTTCTGTCAAGCTGTGTTCATTCTGTTGTTTACACGTTAACTCCAATCTAGTGTAGTGGATTATCAAACCGGAGGTGTGAGTATTCTAACACACGGTGGAATACCTCAACGCAATGTCAAGGCACGTCCAAAAAACCACAGCGAACAGATCGGAGACAGCTTGGGCGACTGGATGAGTCATCGCTCAAATGGATCGAACCAACAGGCGAGACATGGCAGGCAAAATAAGATGGACGATCAAACCGGAGGCTCGATTATTCCAACACTCCCCGGAATATCTCGACATGGTCATGGAATACGGTCAGTCCACAGTGGATAGATGGAGAACAACACGAGCGACCAGACGAGCCATCGCTCAACTAAATCGAACCAACGGACGAAGAATGGCAAGTGGACAATCCCCCAATAGAAGGCGCCGATCAGACACATAAACCAGGCAGAAGTGCATATGACGCGTGAGCGGAAACCGGGCCTGTTGTAGACTGGACTTCCGACTCATAAACTCGAGCGCGCGCGTAGCATGGTAACTAGCGTGTTAGACAATAAAGACTGTTTCATTAGACGCCTTTTCACCACACTATCGCATCCTCTAGCCGAATGCGTGCTCAAACGATAGATCGCAGCATTAAAACGAAATGAGAGGAACACGTCGCTCAGAATCACAGTACACTGAGTGACCGTATAATCTAGTCGGTGGGCGCGTAATTTTGTTGCACGATTTTATCACATGTATCGTGAGCACTGGTTTGTCAACCATGTTCAAAGCGAGCCCCTCTATTCCAGCTAATAACCAACTCACTTAGTTCGCATCAACTCAAAACAAAGGTTTGAAACACTGGTTCATACTGATAAACTTGAAAAAGGCCAATAATAGCGTGTAAGATGTCTTGCGCATTGACATTTCGTTCGCAACTCATCGGTTACTTTTGCGAAATTGACATACAAATTATATAGTGAGGGTAGAATACCAACCTGATTTTATAGTCTCTCAAGCCCTTTCCCTTCCTATACATTTCCTTTCATAAAGTAAGAACCTATCCAAGTACTTCCAGTGATGTTTGCATTTGCATTTCAGACCAACTTTTCTAAAAGGTGATCACCATGCGAAACATTGGAATATTAAGATCGTTTATTCGGTAGGATTACAAAATTGGAAGGCTACCATGTCCTCCAGACAGTTCGGTACAATCAGAGAAGTATCATCCAGTTTTGTGAGCAACTGAGTGTTAGACTTATTGATCTTTCCAGTGAATACAAAATCAGTTTGTTCTGACTCTACGGCTTCATTCACAGTTTTTGTTCACATGTTTTCCTATTTGCTATTACTTTTTCGTGTTGTATTCACTTGAATTTCGAATTTGTATATCGCCGATTTTGTGCAAATTGGAGAATAAAACTGACTTTGAAATTCTCTAGTTCTCGACTCTTCATCTCCAGCAAACACTGTAAGGCAAAGCGCCAGAAAAAGAAAAGTTTGACGCTAAAGACTTACCACAGGTGCTTAACAGCTAACTGGTTACCATACCCTCTGCTCATACCATTGCATACAGCTTCGCATGAGACACTCCTCTGTAATCTAACGTAATCTGACAAGCATCCACTTAAAAAACATCAACTCTTTGTAGTGTAAAATAGTTTTATAACAAGCAGCTTCACTTGTTTTACACGATTCGAAAGCTCGAATATTAGAAGGAAGATTTTAGTGCCGGAAGCGGCTGCCGTGTATTCATACCGTTGACTACCTTTGATGACACGTCATGTACAATGCATATACACGTCTTAAATAGTCGCTTCCGGTACCTAGCCTTCCTAACGTTCAGACCTGCCCTTCAGTATGCGCGCGTACGAGTCATGCTATACTACTCGCAAACGCAGCTGGGTGTTATATAACATAATGCCCGTACGCCACACGAATCGACGGATGTTCGATCTCGTTGCTTTACCTGACTCAGAAGTTATTCGCACAGTCGAATCCGGATATCACTAAGTCACTCCTATCTTAACACCATAAAGATCTGCGCCTGTACAGATTGTTTGTTTAGGTTATGAACTGGGTCAACTTGGTTCCAAAGAGTGCATCACGTATGCAATTCTTGCCGTTGCATACATATACTAGTAGCCCCCTTCTGGGTCCACGTGTCAAGACAATCGTACATCACAGGCACAACAAGGGTCCTGCGACTGACTAGCTTACTGACAATACTGAATGGGCGTTGTCTCCGAGTGGCAGTATATCGTCCATATCCGGAACAAGGTCCGTTAGCCTGCCTGTGCCTACTTACTAATGGGTTTGGTAAGTGAGCCGTGTTTTAGTGGTTGACATGAATTCAGTTTGCATAGTACCAGATCAAATCATCTTATCACAAATGAATTGAGCACGTGGTAAGATGCAAGCATGACCATCTTACAGTGATGTGCGATATTTGTGTGTTCATACATACTAGTGTAGGTAGACCCAGTAATGCGATTAGGTAGGCCCCTTAATTTGGACGCTTTAATTTGGATCGTATTTAAACTGCTTCCCTCCAATCTGTTAGCTGCTTCATAGGACTTAGCTGATAGATAATGCAGTAGAAAAAGATTACAGAAGACCGATATGGTTATGGTTTCAGGCTGTAAGTTTGAGCCGCGTCCGTAAAATTAAATGTTAGTCAACCAATATGTTTATCTTCGTGTATATGTATGAGACCACGCTGTTAATAAACTGGTCATCTGTGGATTAGCTAATAAAACCAGCAACATTCTCTATCTGGAAAAAAATCTACGTCAACACTTAACAGTCGATATAATACCCGAGTAACTGCTCCTAACATAAGTTGCCACCGCGATCACTGTCATTGACTGCAAAACCCAGGGTTACATTTAATATATTCTGCAGATTAAAAGCAGATATATGTCCTGGTTCATTTGGAGGGTGTTCCCAATCGTTTCTAGAGATTGTATGTTCATCTCTAATGATTAAGATATCGGTTACCCTCCTCTCTAACTGTGTACATGGACAGAAATTGTCGACATTTAATGACTTGCTCTTATTTCACTCAATCCCAATATTTAAAAAAACCAGCTTTGTCCCCCTTTAACCACATGAAACTTCTAAAACTGAAATGTTATCTTTTTAAAATGATAGCTTAATTATGCGTCACGAATGTAACAGACTCAGTCGGTCCCAGTTTATGTAATCAAACCTAGAGTTGTTGCCTATTGTCGAAAGACACGAAGAGAGTATCCGGTGTTGATTTTTGGATTTTTCTAATGTATTTTACACAGTGAACCAAAACAATCTTGTACACTTCCGTTAACCCGTTGATCGTAAACCTATTTATCCATTTTGATCAAAAAACTCTTTCTTATTTGCAATTAATTCGGATCCTTGCTCGATCGAACACAGTCAATACGTCCTAACAAACACGGTATCTGTCAAAGTACAGTGATTTATATTCATCTTTCACTTCGTACATCCAGCTATTGACGGTGAATACCTATGCCTATTTTTTCAAATATATTCGGGATATCTGTTTGTGTTGCACACGTCCAACTAACTACGATGATCGTGTGTACTATGATCAGTTAGCTTTCAGGTTCCCCCACCCCACCCCACCCCCAAAAAAAACTTTTAATTTAAAGTACTCCAGTTTGAATTTACTATACTTTATCGGCGCTCAATGATACACACAGACTATCAACTTATGTCGAAAGTATGTCAATCTTGGACAGCATGGTACAGTTCTACTGAATTGGGAGGCAATCGATTGAGAAAAACCTAGACTTTGATTGAGTTCGAACCAGCGACAGGATTTACAGGCGATTATGCGATTAATGTTCTACTACGTGAAATATAAGGCCAGTCGGGGAGGTCGGAAATTTCGCATCTGAACTCATGTCGTGTGAAGTCCATCTAATGATCCTGGGACTATGCTGATAAAACTTTCAAGCAGTTAAGACAATAAACTTCCAAATGTTGTACGGTTTACTATTTTGACACCGTTCTCTTTCCCCCCCTGCCAAAAGAAAACGCTGCTTCGTACACTAATGGTTTTTGCGATATACCGAATTTTTGTAGTTTAGACTTCCGTTGAAGAAACGAACCAATCCCTAAATTTATGCAGAAAATCATTCTTAGTAGTGGAAATAACTTCAGCTCATACATGAATAAATAGCGTTACGATACTGTCAGATCAAACCACAGTGTAATTAAGGTCTGACCTCAGCGGGATTAATACATTCTGTGAATCTCCTCGACACCCATTTCGTAAAGCGCTCTGGTAAAGCACGTCTGTCTTGCACTCCACTAACAAACACAGTCCAAGGCTTATTCGACAGTATTAAATTTGTTTCTTGAGGCGTGCTAAATCAACGCTCAATAAATAACTGCTGCTACATGTGAGCGGTACTCTTTAGACGTGTGTTAGTGTAAAAGATATACGGGATTTCTTTTCAAAATCTGAATACCAAGAATTATTGGCTCCAGCAAAGCAGTTACAGTGAGAACAAAGAACCTTTCGGTTAGAAAATCAAAGGAAGTAAACCCCACCTAATCAAATTTGGAAGCTTCTAGAATAGTAATTGACTTAATGGTGTTCTTTAAAACTCAGACTTTTTTTCAAGCTTTTATTCTTAAATTGGCACTAGCCGAGATAAGACAGTGGTCATTGGTTTGTTCTGCTAATCCACAGTTCGCAGGCTCGTATCAGTTCCATTCGGTTGTTGCTCAGACCTGGACAGCGCACGTGCAATTACATCGCCACAATAAGTCCTGCATAGTATAAAGCCTTTTTTTCGTCTAGTTCTTAATCTTGGTAGCGCGCACTTATCGGTACTGTTTATCTCGAAGCATAATCTTTCATAGTTGTGTAGTGAGTGCTTGATGTTTCCAAGCGGCATACTAGGGGTACTGGACAGTGTGCACTCACTTATGGGATTCAAGGTAGTTCACATACACTAAAAATATTTTGATATGACCTAAATAACATGCATGGACACATGACACATGTTCAGTGTATCAAGCTCGCATCGATTGGGCTTTATCGGACCTGATGCTGTTTTTCTCAATCCGGAAAATCCCCACCAAAAAAAACATTCTGCCCCTTAGGAATGTACTTCTAGTTGGAAGGAGTACCGTCTAACATTGTGACCTGGCACACATCGGTGTGTTCACCATCACACAGCTCATCAACGTTCAGAGTTTCATCGTTTTGTTTTGCGGTGTAAAATCTTTACATTCATATTCCAATTTAATTGGATAGGTTGTACTTATTCATGTTTATTTTCCCAATGGCTACATCGTTCTGCATTTGTGTTCATTAATAGCTTAGTGAAGGAATTTAATTTTGTGTATACAGTTCACTAAAAAGTCTACTAAACGGCAAACAATTCTCATCACTCAACCTAGTCTAACCAATCTGAAGCTTATAAGAGAACTTATTGCAAAATACTTTACAGTACCCTATACTCACTGCATGTTCCTACTATCAAGTGTTTACTTCGTTGTAGGAAAACTATCCATCCCTTTGTCCGGACATCTGGGAACAGAAAAACAGCTTCGCCATATCCGTTAAACCACTTTCATAATAGTTCATCTGACGGTGATTGCTAACATAACCACGTATCATTTTTCTCTTGACTATCATAAAAAAATTAAAAACTTGAATAGCTATGGTCGTCTGGTGGTCCTGAAGTCCAGCTTATCACACTTATGTTCAGCAGAAAGATCGTCAAATGTGTATGTGCTAGCAGTAATACGCATTACTGCCGAGCTCTGAGTTTGGTGCTTGTTTTCTAGAGGCAGGCTAGCTCGAAAGTCTATATAAATGAGGTCAAATGTGAAGACTAAATAGATAAATAAATAAAAATGTATGTACACAAGCGAACTAAAATGGTTACAGAGTAATCGAAGCGAATTATGGAAAAATGTTGAGCTCCCAAGGTTATTTTGAATACCAAATCCAAGATGATGGGAGGGCTAGAATGTTGAGCCGAATTACGTTTGGGGCTGGACGTGAGAGACAAGATTGGAGGTTGGAAGATCAGTGATTCTCCGAGCCAAAATATTTTGTGAAACAGTTGTTTCTTCAACAAATGCCTATGTTGAAAACGAGAAGCAGGACGGACACGACATAGAAACACCCGTTGATACTGCAGAGATAACACGTTAAAGCAGAAGTGTGTGCGTTTTCAAACAAAAGTGCAACTCTTGTTAATCAGACTGGTTAATACATACGTGCAAAAATAAATTTTAATATACAACAATTAATTGCAAACGTTACAGATAAAATAACTATAGTTCTGGCTTTGACTAAAGGTAAGCAAAATTAGTCACTTGGCCACTGCTTGCTGGATTTCGGACCTCACTGCTCAGTGCGCAGATCTAAATAAACATTACTCATGACAGACTACAAGTTCATCGTCATTTTGTATACATTAACTCGCAAGAAAAAGTCAAGTAGGGCAGTATTCTATCCGTTATCGCGATACTAATTCTCTAGCTCAGCAGTTCGCACGCTCGGAACTCCCCAGACCTAAGTGAGCACGGTTCGGGAGTGTTGATGAGAAGACGGATGAGCTTGTTGGTAAGCTGGTATCTAGTAGTTTCCTCACCGTACAAACAAGCAAACTTCAACGAATGTAAATTGAAGCACTAAAGATGCAAAAGGTAGGAGAACCTCTAGCGTAATCGCACGCCAACCGCCAGACAGACGAATCGCCAGGTGAACTACTGCCAACCTTGAGAATCGAAACAAGCGTTGAAATGGTTGAGTACTGTTTGTAACAGTAACTACTGAAATGATGATATGATGCAGAATATAGTTTAAAACTTTAGAGATGACGCTGATTTACCATGTAGCCACAAGTGAACCTGCGGAATCCATACAAACACGCCAACTCTGATGTTAACGGTTTCCAGTAAGTTTACAGTCACAGGGTAATTTGAACGTAGACGGTTAGAATTATGTTCGCCAGTTTTCAAGTTAACATGATGTAACAAGTGCGATCCGACCATGTTGTGAAACAAAACTATAATAACTATGAATATAGCAACTGAACATTGTTGAAAGATGTTACCTCAGAAAGCTTGGCGAGTCTGTCCAATGCAGTGTTTCACTGAAAACCAACTGGATGAAACCAGTCAGTGCAATAAAACACATTAGAATCACATCGTCCAGTAGACATTCGGACATAGTCATGTTCCTTTACACTCGAAAACGGGCAAACACTTGCTCCCAGAATTCTCATTTTTTCCCAACGCTTTTCAGGCAGGTCGTAAAATTAATCTTATTTCCAATAAGTGGTAATGACTAATTTACCTAAGTTCAACACTGTAATTTTCATATTCAAACAAACTTATCAGTCAATCTCTTTCTGATGGAAAACGTGAACTTGTTAGTTGTGTATGTCCTTTTCAGAAACGGCAGCGGCTGAACTTTTAGATGTGATGATCTGGTCGTTTTTAATCTGTGATGAATATGATTACCTTCCAAGAAGTTGAGCTGGAATCCAGGTCCCAGCTTTGGTCAAGATACACTTTATATACACCCCATGAGGTGACCTTTCAACACTTTATCTAATCACGAATTCGTCAAATGGAGGACAATTAGTTGATATGCTTGAAACACCCAATAATAATAATAATAATAATAATTATAATAATAATAATAATAATAAGCATGAATCTTCTGGATTAGTTTGAGAGCATTCACAATTGGTATCAACTGTGAGACAAACACAATGATTCAGTTTCTTGGTTAATTCAAGAAGGAAGAATTTGCCTTTGTGTAGAAATCGAAGTAACTAAGGAGTAACGAAAGAATAGTAAGACCGGAGACAAGCAAGGGAATGCTTGTGCCAGGATCTAATGGAAGATGAGGAAACAACGTTTCGTAACTTTCTAATAAAAGGTAAAAAACCATAAACTGTCATGTTGGCACACACCGTTAGGGCGATATCGTGTTTCTACTTTGTTGGTTTGCACTCACCGGAGCTTACTGGCTTCCAGCTCAGTGTAGTCTTTCAACTGCTAAGAGGCCTACTGAGAAGTCCGTCAACAGCCAGATATTATCGATCGTAGACCATAGTGGCCAAAACACTAGAATGATGGACCTGTGCGAGTTGATCTGAAAGGCACGTGTACACCTCGGCTAGCATGACTGTAGTTACGTCGGTGTTGGGGCCGTTCGCTAACCCGACTCGGCTACGAGGCCTGTTTTTGGGTAAGACTTTTGGGCAAGTCTTTCAGTTGGAATTCCCGTGACGTAGTTTGAATTCCGAAGTTCCTCTTGAGAGTACCTAATTTTGATACGATCAGCACTTAAATGTTAATTATACGAACCTATGATGCCTCACATCGTAGTTTTTCGTATACTTCTCACGGCAAGGCAATACGTCAAGGGAGACGTATCTTCCTAAAGGTGTTATTTAGAGAGGACATCAAACGAACTACAAGTGATGATTGAATTTAAAATATTCCTAACTCTACAACTACTCTTAACTCTCATTTATACAGTTCATATTATGAAAAATATACTACTACTATAACCTATCTGGAACGTGCCGTGCTATCAGTTCACACAAGGCAAAAAATTCACAACTTTCCGTAACATAATTAGTAATTGTGTAAAACCTGCGCGACATATTCGCCAAATATGTTAAACAGGGAATTATCGATTGATCCACGCCGCCAAATTCGTCGCACCGATGGCGTACTGTATGATCGATCGTACGACGAACTGTAGTATCAAAGCCGCAGTGGAAGCATTAGGCTGTCGTGCCGCCTGTGTGTCCATCCCTCCATCTATTTATCCGACCGCTTGTTCAATCGATCTGTCTGCCTGGCTAGACAGGCAGACGGCTTGCGACCGGAGCAGGGAAAAGTGGTGCGTTCGCTGGTCACGTGGTTGTCCTCAGGCCAGCTCCCGTCTGAAACAGTAGACAGGTGCGTGCGTAGGGTCAATCCATGCGAACGATTCTGTCTGTAAGGAAAGGGCGTGAATTTGTGGGGCGGGGTTGAAAAGTGAATCGTTGGTTGTATGATGTGGAAGGAAGTCCAGCAGCGGTGTCCGCACGGAATTGTGTTGGCATTATGACTTTTGACTGCAGAGGGCCTACAACCATATTGCGTGCACCAGGGTTTTACTTGTACTGATTACGATGAAGGTACAAATCGTTAGATTCTAAGATGGTTCCGTCTTACACAAACACCTCGCTGGCAGACTGCGACTCGGGCTGTTAGCTCCTGTTGGACGAACCTGTTTGAACCTCAGTCACAGCAGAATGCATCCTTACCATTGCACTATAGGTCAATGAAGGACCAATTTGTCAGTCACATGGATGGCAGTATAGTACTGTGTTAACTGTAAGTAAACGGGCCGATAGTAATCTCTGAATGAAATGATATGTAAAATGAACAAGAATATGCACAACTGACGAGTTCTAACAAGGTCGATTTTCGAGTATAGCGCATCTTTTCGAAAGGGATGTGGGACTGCGACAGCCGTGATCATTTCTGAGCGATGTTCAACGTACATAAACCAGAATCTCCTATTACTCTCCAGGTTTAAAATACAAAAATTCCCTCGATGGAAGTCAACTAGTTAACGACTCAAGTTCAGTTTGAAAACCTATACAACCAGCTAAAAGTGTTGTCTTCCACCTAGCCAGAAATCACCGGTTGGTTTCGTGCTAAAATGACTGGTGTTTCGCATCAGTATCTATCGTCACTTATTCGTCAGCATTGTTGTTTACCCCCTGAATATTATGAGGCCATCAGACAACTGAGACGGATGCAGGACGTGGTATTTCTGAAATCAGACAGAAGCTCTGACATTGTACTCATGAATAAAGCTGATTATATGATGAAAATGAGCACCGTCCTGGCTGCTGAAAGTAAGTTCATAGCTGATCGTCTGCAAGGTGATAGCATTCTAGTGGAAAAATAAACATTGAGGAAGCTTCAAATTCTCTTAATGCGTGAAAGTATAAACAGTTGAAACTGATTGGGACCCGTACGCCAAGAATGTTAGGATTGCCCAAATTACACAAAACCGGTGTTACCCTGAGGCCTATCCTTGACTTGGATGATTTGGCCTACCGCAAACTTGTTCGACGGCTAGTTCAGCTCCTTGATCCCATCCGTGAAACCCTCAACTCCTGTTCTACAAAAGATTCCCCTAAATTTTGTGGTACTTTGGAGAATATCTCAGTGAGTTCCTCACGAAAGATGCACTCAGTTGACACCAACTCACTATTCACAAATGTTCCATTACATGCGATAGTTGATTATTTATGCAATCCCATTAGGATTCATAATATTCCTTCATTTATTCCTGTTGACTACTTTAAAATATTTATTCTTATGTATACGGAAAGTATTCGGTTTCAGTTCGATTGATGTGCTTATCAGCAAGTTGATGGTGTAGTACTGGGCAGTTCGTTAGGTCCGAAATTGGCTGACATTTTTCTTGAAATGGTCAAAGATGGAGTATCGGATTGTATTGATCGTTCTTTGCCTTACCAATGGTATGTTGATGGCACTTTAAAATTCATCGGTTTTATCATTTCATAACTCGTTTACATCAGTGAAATTCCACCCATCGAAATCCATGTCACCTATGTACAAGAGTTAAACAACTCACTACCACTTTAAGTTATCTTTATTTTTAGACGGTTAGACGGTACATTTAGCCGGTCTGTTTATCGGAAGGTCACATGGACAGGGAGTACTTCCAACTCTTCATTCGCGTTCGTGGCTTACAAACGTTGTTTAATGCGAATGCTTCTTCATCGAGCTAAGAAACTACACGGCTGACCGTGTAAAATCCGAACAGGACCTCTTGAGGATCTCTTGTGAATGGGTATCCGGCTAAACAAGTTGAAATTCGTCGCAAGGAACTAATGGCTACCTCCCAACCGCGATCAGCGTCGAAGAAATAGGGTTTTATCAACCTTCCCTACACCGGAGACCACAATATTACATACGTCAGTCGAAAGTTGAAATCAGCCATTGTTCACACTCATCCCAAAGCGGAATTGCGTTTGTTGCTTTCCATCATTAAGGTGACTCTCCACTGCTCCAGTTGTTGTTTTTCCGAAAAATATGCCTCTCTCGTCATCTACCAGTTCATCTGCAGTTGCGGTTATCCACACATCAACAGAATGGAACGAAACTTGAAACAGAGGAAGGCGGAGTACATCCCTAAGCGGCTATTTGCAAACAATGACTCAGCGCACATCAGCACACCAACATTGGTACAGAAATCTGTCATCTTCGATCGAGAAGCACTTCATCGGAACAAGTCATGTGATTGATCCCCTTAGTTCGTTTATGGTCTTATTACGCAATCGCAACCCTAAGTTGTTGGCGCTGTTAACCAAGCTTCAAGCACAGGCCTTTTTTGACAAAAAAATGTTGATGTAATCAATATTGTTACTGTAGCAGTGAAACCGTTTACCCAACCCTGATTGCACCTATGTGACGCTCGTTCATTTCATTGTTTTCTCGTCATGCCCCAAACCTATATAACCGAATGTTTTATGTGATCGGCTGATGAGAATTTAAAAAAATGTTGTCTTGATTTACTCACGAGTAATCGAAATGGCTTCCAACACGTTAGTGACTTCAGTACTTCCAACTTGGAGAGATATACTACCCATGAGGTCAGTGATCAAAGTTGACAGAGTAGTTATTGTCTCTTTTCAAGGCAATCGGGCGATCTGAGTATTGCCCACAAGTGAGTATGTCTGAACGTTTGCACATGACAGTTTGATCAGGCTAATGTGAAGTCAATGGCACAGTGGTTAACATGATTACGTCATGGATGCATGACCGGAGTTCTAGTCCCGGAGGTCGTACGGATATGCATTACTGGCAAGCTGTAAAAAGAGTGGAACTCCAGTCTAGTGCTTCCTTTTGAACAAGGCTGACTGAACAGTCTATACGGCTGTGACAACTACAATTACTTGTGAATGATATTCAATTTATTTAAAGCAAAATTCCCTGTTACCCACCAACACGTAAAAAACATGCATAAACTTTAAAGTAATTTATTTGAAGTAATTTTTAGTTGGCTGAGTTATCAATCACCATTCAATGTATGTTGCAATAACAATTGGGACAGCAATTCATTCATCAATAGGGTAGAATGTATGGTGTATATTGCCTTATAATTGTGCTCCTGTTACCGAATCGCCAATCAGAATGTGTACTTAGAGCTCATCAATTCGTTTTTTGATACATTCGGACACATGGGTTCTAACGTTGTAACTTTCGGTTCTGTTTGTAATGCATTGTTCAGTACCACAGAACGTGCTCATTTATTATAGTAGCGTTGTGTTTTAAAAGCTTCGGGTATCATGTGGAACCGTACATACACTACGCCCAACTCCTACCTTGTGAACACAAACATCCATTTACAGGCAGTGATAGCTTTGGTCCTCACCATACCACTCATTAGTTGATTGGACAGGCTTTCCGGTTCCAGACTTCAGTCCATGGTTTCCTCTGCTAGAAACGAGCGTTGTTTTTGTTTCCGGATCGTGTGAACTAAAAAAATACTCCGTAACGTGAGGGTTCAAACTACTTATGTCATAGTATTCCGGAAAAGTAGGACAACCAAGGAGTTGTGATTTTAAGGTCTCGATAGCCCATGAATGATATCTAGGTAGTAACAATAATTAAACTCCTATATAAGTCGTTAATAAAGCTAGACTACAATAAAAACTACGTGGTAGAACTTAAACTTGTGGTGAGCTTACAGATTGGAGAAACCGGGAAACGCTTATCTACATCGTATTGTATGTCAAAAATTGACAGGTGTAGAGTACATTGAGTTCAGTAGGGTGAGCTGAGAAAGCAAACAATTACGTAGGTGTAAATAAAATAACGGCTTCAGGAAAGAACTGACACGAGTGGGGATAACAACAGGAAGGCAACCACACCGTATTCAGCCGTACATGAGCAACTGGCAAACCATAACTGACTAAGGGCAACCGCGAATGGTCTAGTACTGATTTATCCTACCCGAATGGTGCAGGATACATGCCTATCTCAGAATTGTGCTCCTTTTCCGAATGTTGATATTGTACCCGCACTTTCATTTACTACCTAATGGTGCCGTTGTGGCAGACTATGGTGAAATGTTAATGATTGGAAACATCAAGACATCAGGTGACAAATTCGAGTTATAGTTTTGGCGGGCTGTCTCTGAGCTGACAACTTCACCTCGGCATAACAGGTTTCGGGTGGTGTAGTTCATGAATGATCACATATTATATTATTGTCATTTTCGCCAGGTCAACGACACACACGCACAAAGTCTTGTCCAACTTTTAAGCAGTTTGTCTGAATATCTTAATGAACAGAATTGTGTGCCCCTTCTCTCCTATATCACTATTTCTTTCGCACTCTATAAGGAACAAGTTTGTTAACGAACTATAGTCAGCAAGTTTGCATAGTTAACCTAAGATGATAACAGTTTAGCGAACTGGACAATAACGAAGGCATTTCAGAAGGAAGCTTAACAAACAGTTTAACACATAATCAAAACGTACTAGTTTAACCTTCCTGGTCATGGGGGCACAATGTGGAAACAGACCGTAGTGTTTGAAACGATCGTTATTAGATATTATATAAGGGTAGTGATACTCAGCTTTTCGTCTCCAGGACAGCGATTACAGATTACTTTATACTTCCTGTATGAAGCGGTCGTCATTCGTTTGAAGAGTAATGACACAAACGATCCAAATTCCTCTATCGCTGCTGATCTACTATTGTACAACGCTCGTGAGTTATCCCTTCCTTTTGACAATATGTAATGCTACCGGGCAGTTGACATGCTGTGGGCTGGTTACACACGCAAGTCTCTGCTGAAATCCAAACTGATAGGCATACTGCATTATAACCTTGGCCAGCTGTTTTTAAATAATCTGTCATCAGTTTCAGAGCAACGGTCTGTAATTATGGAGTTCTTTGTGGTCTGTTTTGCAGGACTTTATGGGCTCTAGTCAAATTACACGAGCACAAAGACCATTTGATAAACTCATCAAACCCTCCCTAGAGAGCCAGGTACGTTGAAAGAGCCTAAACCAGTTCACTTAGTTGTTACACCCATTCAACAATGGACAAAATATTTTGCATTGTATATGTCGGATGTGCAAGTTGTAATCTGTCAGCTTATCGATTTGAAATGATATGACAATCAACGGTATGATGAATTTCAAAACATACAGTCAAATGTGAATGTTATTCATAAAAGAGATTGAAATGTGTAAAATCGCCGACACTGCCAATCAATCTAGACTGAACATCATTCACAACCAGTCAAGTTGATTATTCCAGTCGGTTGTTTTCGAATTTTGTCCTTGCTGAGGTTTATCAATGCTGCACTTCTGTCTTTGCCTCCAGAAGAATTTTACCTAATATCCACCTTTTTGTGAGACGAGTCTGCCTATCACCCTGAATGTGACTAATCCATCAATTCTGACTATGGAATCAAAATAACCCATAACTAATACGCCCGTTAGTGGACGGGATGCCACACACTAATGACGAGTCCTAGTAGCAACATGACTGAAGCGCTTGAGGACAGTCTGTTGCAAAAGTTTCCTGAATGTGAAAAGTATGCCTTATTTCAATCGAAGTCTAACTTTATGGACAAAAATGGTCAGTTGTGTTAAAAAAATGATTTGATATTTTGAAAAGTGCGAATGAATTGTCTCATCTATAAAACATAATGTAAAGAAAAGTCATTCAGTAAGACACTATCTTTATTGTCCAGCTCGTCTGTACCCATGCCAGGCGCGCACTGTCGTTTATGAACCGGAACTCCAGTTCACAACAAAACGGCGGTTTCTACTCCCACGCCGTGTGCAATTTGACCTGACTGACATCTTCTGTTGTGAGTTTTCTGCTTCCCATTCCTTGTCCATTAGTCCGATTCCGTTGTGCGATTGCTCGTTTGCTAGCTCCTGTTGTCTGCAATCCACTTGAGGTGGGCTTTTAGACATACCTCTCCTCCCTGTTAATGTATTCCGTTGAGTATTCAAATGCTCGCGTCGCCGATTTGGTCATCCATTAGATGAATGTGCAACATTTTTTCATGTTTACACATTTTCAGTTCAACTTATGATTCTTATTCAGTACAATAGTAGTACCATTTTCGAATAAATAATTAATCAACCGAATCCCCCAAAACACCTCAGACAGGCAATATGACAGGAGCTAGTAATTATCTCCTGTAGCGTTTCAAGTATTTGCACACTAACTGATCGTGCCATAATAGGCGTGGAATTAGTCTACCCGATGTCGACCGTTGGTCTACCAGACCACTAAGATGACTACAGAAAAATCTAATCACAGCACGTTACAGAAAACTTGTAGTGTTCGATTTGACACCATTTCGGATATCCTAAATTTGGTACTCCGGAAACACTCTAAGGTTTGTCACGAGCCATTTGGAAGAAAAACAGCACACTCCTGCTTTCAAAGCACATGGCTGTGTCATCAAACTGGTCAGTCTGTGTGCGTGCGTACATATGCTTTTGTGAGTGTGTGTGTGTGTGTGTGTGTGTGTGTGTGTGTGTGTAGTCGCAGCGACTGAGCTGGCAGGTCTTTTACCAATCAATCACTCAACCTGACTGTTGCTCTAGGCCCCAGTAGCTTGTCCCACCAAAACTTTTTTCGTGTCGTACTTAACAGAAGTAAGAAGAAGAAAAAACTGCATTGGTACGCTTTTTTCTTCAAACGATATCGATTTGAGCTTGTCAGATGGCTACAGTTTTTTCGACTAGCAAAGCGCCATTCAGAACCAGTATCGTTAAGACGCCACGAATTCCTCATCAGTGCAATGATATAAAAAACGACACTAAGAACTAGTGTTTGTCGTCTGAAGAATGTTTGACAAACAATGATAAAAGGAATCTCATGTGGGCCAACCAAGGAAGTTTTATGTGCTCATTCGAGAATCCACACTGCTTTTACCAATCGGATCAATTGAGCAATTGGATCTTGCCTGTTGAACGAAGCTTTGTACATCGTGTCCGAAAGGTCACTATCGTTTAGGACGCTCTGAGCAATATACCTTCGTAATAGGTTTGTAGGATACCTACAGTCATGTGTAGACGCAGTATGGTTTGCTAGAATCTGAAGCAGTTATGTCCCTAGATAAATTTAGAACACGCTAGAATCATTCGTCCCGTTTGGCGAGGTACTTTATTCTTAGGTTCTACTACACTACATAAAGTTTAACAAAAGTGAGACCTCATTGTATCATCCACTATGTAAACCGTTCGCAACCATATTGATGTGATCGTAAGCAAGGTGTTGTGTTAGGGTTTAACATGATAGCATAAGGTTTGCTATCATTCACTGTGTATCCAACAGAGGTGGTTCATTCAAAAACATGGCACTTAACTCTGTTTGCCGGGAACAGCACTTCTGGTCGAATGTACTTCACATCGGTTGTTTTTTTTTTACATGAAGTAGCCAAAGTTGAAAAAGTACCTCAGTTGCCCACCTGAGTTGAAGTCGAACAGTCGAAAGTGGGTCACTAGCCCGTCCATCACAATACACCTGTCGTCATGTGGCACACAAGGTCACAAGTGGGCTAGGCAAATTCTGAATACCCGAGCCAAACAAGAAGACGAATTTGTCGGCAACTTTTGAAAACCCGAAAGAATTGTCTGTATCATTTTTCATCCCATTGTTCCGATTGGATACATTTTGGGAAGTAGACAACACGGTGTAACATCATATCATTTTTTTCGGTTAGTATAGAATGGAAATGTACTAAACTATATCCGTCTTGATTCGGTTGGGACAGGGCGCAAAATACCACTGAATTCAATCATGTTCTACACTGTCTTTACCAATTTTCAGGTTTAACAGTTCACTTTTTATTTAAATACGGAAGAAAATGCATATTGTTTGGTTTAAATGTTTATAATTAAGGCAAACAGTAGACCAACAATAGTCACAAGACAAAACTGGATGCGATCTACACGTGAGACCACTTTGGGAACCAGCACTCCGAGTCAGCATTCATAAGCAGATATCTCCTGTTAAGTTTTGAAAGCAGGATAGACCTTACAAAGTAGTCTGACATAGGTAGCATATATTTGATTAGGCTTTCTTTTCATCCCGTTCTCAGTAGTATTCTCGTTGGTATTTCGCTATTCTCGCAACAGCGCACATTTCAACTGTTCTTAATGAGGAGACTTCATCCAGCTTAGTGCAATTTTCTTGCGATGATGCTTGCACGTTCTTTATGCTTAAGGTTTTTTGCTGACCAATCGAAATATTTAACACTTGTATAGAAAGCACACAATCCAGAGAGACGGTATACATGTAGCAAGATGAAGTTTTCGTCGTTAATCCGAGCAGCAAAAGGTGTTGATACACGAAACTGACGTCCACATTGCAATGTGTTTATTCACGAAATAGTCTTCCGCAAACCATCAACGAACCAAAAAGCGTTGTTGGGAAATAAACTATCTCTGTTTCTCTCTTTAATAGTTGTCACAAAATGGCCAGACATCGATCCATCTATAACAAACGTCTTTTCATCATTGTTTCGTTAATCACTCAGAATAACATAATGTTCTGCGCAGTGCAATCATTGTTGTGTTTGTGGGCTTCCGTTGATGAGGATATACAAATCAATTTCTGATAAGTAAGATGTTTTGTGCTATTCGATAGTTACAGCACTACTCGTACTGATATATACAATGTCATCGCCAACTTCAGTTGAGTAGCACTTGCTAGCATGTCCGAAGCAGACTTATTTTGTCGTGTTTTGGACAACGTTCGCCACTCGGATTTGAAATTTGGTCCGCCAAGAATGTGTTGGTAATCGCCTCAGATATATTCAATCATTCTCACATAGGGACAACATAGTCTACCCAGCGTAAATCGGTAGGTACTATGAGAACAACTGACATGTGAACGAACACTTACGATGATCGAATCAGTCGATTAGGTAACCAGTTCAAACAGTAATCGGTAGATCAACAGACACACACAGAACATGTGGGTCAATCGATCATGCATCCCTAACTGACACAATCGAGTGTATTTTTCCATGATGGCTAGAATAAACCAGGATCATCAGTCCATTTATTCCTGAGACTAATGACCGGTAGGTCCTTGTCGTTGTTTCAAACGTATCACACAAACTACCACTCTCAGAGCTAAAGACTGAACGCTCAACCACTTTCGTTTGTGATTAATGATCAGGTTGCCCGATCGCCTCGAGAGGAGACACAGTTACTGTCTGTTGAGTGTTCACATACGATAATTCGGTCGTGTCTAATGTGAGGTCAATGGCGTAGTGGTAAACACGGTTGCCTCGTGAACAGCGTGTCCGTGGTTCAAGTCCCAGCTGCAGTGGCGATGATATGCACTACTGACGAGCTCTAACAAGAGCGAAACTCGAGTCTAGTGCTTCTTTTCGAAATGGGCCGACTGGAAATTCTATGGGGATGCGATAGTTGCGATCAATTATGGGTGATGTTCAACCTGAAATAAACCAAATCCCTTACTACTGACCAGCTTCCGTGAACACTGAATAAACGAATTTATAGCTGAAGGTTCAGATCAGTGTAATACTGACCACGATTACGCATATTACGCACTACTGAGCAGAATATAGATTTCATCTTTACAAATATACCAAATACAATAGGAAGTACCGGACGTAAAGTGCTACCTTTACAATGGAGTATCTTTCGACCCGACTGAGTATGAAGTCAACAAACTGATATCACAAGTGTCACAAGCTTTGCCATCATAATTTGGTTTTCTCTGGACGTTTTTTTAAACCGTAACTGCTATTTTCAGTCTGTGATTATCGTTCTCCAAAACATGGCCACTGTTTTTAGTAAGGTGCTATAGGATTTCATGCAATTGACTATCCCATAAACGAAGACATCACCGACTCAAACTGGTGTCATCACCGTACATTACTGAAAAAGATTGTCCAGTGGGATGTTTCCACACACTAAAGTGACTTACCAATGAAGTGTTCGCTCTACGCGCTTCGGCCAATCAGCAAATGACGCAAGTTGAACATAACGCATGTGCTCTCATTCGGTGTAAGCTTCCTGGGTAGCCAGTGTAGACTCAAAAAAGACTAAATTGTTGCAGGAAGTTCTTTCGAAATGAGCTAGCCTAGCAGCTTATATAACAGACTGCCAGTAAGTCCGACCTGGACTTTCCAGCAAACATTCTTAATTGTTCCGACAGCCTAGTGAAAAATGTATCGTTCACTAACTACGGTAATCACATTCTTCCATAATGTTGTTGTCGTTATTACTGGGGAAATATTCTCAGGTCTAAACTGCACAAAGTATCATTGACGTGAACCTACCTTTTACCCAGATCCAGACTGCCTTCTCGGGCAGCGGTGAAGCATGTTCTCGGCTATGGAAACCAGACTGGGATTAACCAGGAAGTGTCAGCAAACTGGACTGGAGGCAAAAATGGAGCTTGATGCCTCTGTGTGTGTATATATGCATGTGTGTGTGTGTGATTGGCGGCAGAAGCGAAAAAAAAGTAAAATAATGCACTCATTCCTCTGTGTGTGTGGTGGTGGGGGAATCATTTGGAACATCCTTACTGTTCTTTTTCCCAGTTGTCCACCATGTTGTTGGTTTTATCAAATGTGACCAACAGGGAAAGGGAGGACGACGCCATAAAAAAAGCCCCACGTGCAAAACGGCAAATCAAGCGAAATTGCAAAAAGGAAACAGGCGCACACAAAGAAACACACACGCGTGCACGGACAAAGTAACAATGGCGACGCATGATGTCAGTGTTTGATCAGATGAACGAGCATAACGGTCTGTTCAAGTCGCCGTCCCAGTTGTGTCATATTAATATGTACATGTCAGATATAGAAACAGTTCTAAAATGGCCAACAGGAGAGAAATATGACAAATGGGAGCAAAAATACAGGTGTACACACACACACACACAATCGCATTTAGTGTTCAACAGAAGAGTTAAATATAGAATATTATCTTATAATCGGGGCCGTCAACAAGCTGTCGAAATCCGGGGCTCTGACAACCTTGTAAATGTGCTTGATGTACACAAGGGAGTTTGAATTAATTTGATAATGCAGTTCACACTAGCATCATAACAGAAGAAAGAAATCAACCCACACTTCCATACATAATGGATAGTAGTCACTGAAGGATAAGTTGTCATGACAGATAAAAGCCATGAAAGTATTTTTTAAAAGTAGCATGTGCATGTTTTCAAAACGGAGTTATAAATCTATTTCCGACACCCGGTTTTGTCTTACCTTGTGGAATTATCGGATAAGATTGAAACTTCATTCGGCAATCACTGTGTTTCAGGGCCACTGAACATTAGTTTTCTGGGAATCGTTTGTCATGCGGAATGATGCTGACCAACGTAGGTCTGGGTCATTCTGAAATTACTATGAACGCGGATAGTTTGTAAGTACCGAGTGTCTCCGTCATCGGATCTGTTCACTACACTTGTCCTTCTCAGGTGAATGCTAACCACGTCCAGTTTGTTTAGTAGGACTATCATAGGGCAAACCGTGATTGCCAATACTGATGCCACCCACGGGTATATTCCCGCCAATCTCACAAAGCCCACCTACTACATGAGGCAAATAGTAGGCAACCATGCTAACCCTATAGTTCGTTGGCAGTATCACCACAGAACACAATTGGAAGAATCGCGTAAAACATGTTCTGGAAACGAACAAGATGCAATCTCGTGTTGACAATCTGACGAATACACTGTCGATCAAATTGAGTGAAATTGCCAGTCATCACAAGGACTGTGCGACCCATCAAAATAATACTGGCCTATAAGGCATCCCACGAAAAAATTACTGTCTATCGTCGATAACTGAACCTATATTACTGGTAAACGATTCTATGACTTTTAAGTGTAGAGTTGTTCCGACAATTACCATGGTATAATTCTTTCTTGAAGTATAGTTTACGGAAACAAGGTGTCTCTTTAAATGAGCATTACCGATCGTTCTATTTTCTGAAACAGGAAAACTATGTCAGGATGAACATAGAAAATGGCCACATTACAAAAGTTTCGATAGCGACTGTACTACCAAATGTTTAGCCGCACCAAGTCAAAGTAGGTTTGAGAAACAGAAACACTATGTGCAAGTGGCACTGTTTATGCAATCATATACAAGTCGTTTGTTATTAGACAGTCTAAACCAAGATATGAAGGTAGTTATTGGATATGCTGAGAAGATGGTATACAGTATGCATTACATAGCCGTAAAGTGACCAGTACATCAATCCACGTATTTTCCTGTCTTTATCCTCCAGCATAAATTAGTTCAACAGAGATATAACAAGCCATGCCGAAGTAAGTATGATCTGAAGGAACTTCATCATTAAAACCCGATGAGGTGGCCATGGAAAGTCTACAAGAACAGATTTTAACGGACATTTTTATGTTCACAATTGAACAGTGGTTGACCGGAGACGTGGCAGATGTGTCACATGTAGACATTACGTCAACAACACAAATATTCAGTCGTTCTAGCCGGACAACGGATAAACGAGTGCAGCGCTTGTATAGTTGACACCCCAACCGGAAGGTAATCTGTCAATTGGAAACCAGCTAGTATCAAACAGGTCACCGGATAGACAGCTCTATTAAAACAGCTGTCTATACGGTCTGGTCATTGTCTGGCTTTTAACAGTCTTACGCTGGTACAACATAAACGCTCACTAAAGCAACTCAAATTTGTATACAAGACAGTCTGGAGGATTAATGTGTCTTGGTTACCACCGTATCATAATCTAATGGTCACCCCGAATTAATAATGGAAAGACATAGTAGAGCGAAACTGCCAACCGAACAGATAGTCACTGTGATCACACTATGCACCAAGGAATTCAAAGCTTACTAAGCCCGATTGAACGAGCACTTATCGCTGCTGACTTCTATGAACACATTCGGAACCTGAAATTACCTATATCTCTAATCAAGACAGATCACTCTGTTTGTGCCATTGTGTTTACCAATTTATCAATGACTGTGGCGAAGTTTACACAGGCGGAACCAAGAGATGCTTGTCCTTCAAAGTGTAGGGACGTTTCCTTATGTCGGTGTAGAAGCGCGTACTACAGGAGACTGGGGGTGTCATTGAAATATCCAAATAACCACTGGCCGTTGTCGCTAGATGAGTACTCGCCACTAATCACGTAACCGACCCACCTTGTACACGTAAAATATTATTACGTCATCTTACTCCAAGATTCCTACAGTTTGTTGAGGCTGTCACAATCAACTGACTGAAACCCGCTTTGCGTGATCAGAAAAGGCTGTTCGTGAACTTGGCCCCGCCCTGAACGTAGTGTCCCTTCCTAACCCACTGGCTGATTACCCACCACACACCTTAATTGCTTTTTACGAAACAGATTTCCGTTGTTGTAGGTCCTATACTGATAAGTCAGTACGAAATGTGCACATTCAATTCTCCTCGTGTACTTACTTTTTTGTCCAACCATCTGTGTTAGAGCTTAATTTGAGATAACGTACATGGGGCGAAAAGTTCCGTAGAACTAGAAAAGCTCAATATGAGCAAACAGCTATTCATTAGTAATACAATTTCTATGCTAAACACTCGCGTTGGTGGATTCCAGCGTGAACTGTTCGAGAAATCCTGCCGGTGCAGTCGATACCCTGAATCATTTGGTGGATTTCATAAGAGACAGTGAGACGGATAGGTAACCAAGTCCAAATGTTACATTTCCGAGCTCCTGGCGTGGCTTCGCAGCTTAGCTGGTATAGCGCTTGTGGCGTTTGAGCATGGTGTTTCTGTCGCTGGTTGAAATCCACTCAAAGCCCTGACTTTTCCTAATTGTGTCTCATCTAAAAACAGCAGTTCCTTGAGAATTATGGCAAAAACCAAACCTTCACATCGGAATGTTCTCGTCGGCTGATACGCTTTAGTTTCAAGAAACAAACAAACAGTGACAACCTCTTCGCAGCAACAGTGCTCCCCGATGAGGACCACTTCGATTTGGCCTTTTGAGTTTCTCTATTGATTTATCACCAATCACTCTGAACTCTCACTGATATTCACTTACAGTCAGGCTGAGTAGCGAGCTTCCTGTTTAATTCAGTGAGGCAATAGCTTGAATGTGTAACCGTTTCACCAGTTTTAATCCGCGTGTTAATTATTCAAAAAAGGTACAAACACACCAATTCCCAGTCAGTTATCACCAGAGGCGTATGTAGGGTATTTAACCGTAAGTTTCAAAAGTTTGTTATTTTCGAAAACTCGGTTGGAAGAATACAAGACGGACAACGCTAGTTAACTGAATACTCTTGTGTAATGAACATGAAAAATCGAGGTTGTAAAATTTATGTTCAAAAACACTGAAACATTTTTACAGACAAGCGAGAAAACGGTTCTAGCAGGGATCTTTAGGGAAGCCACACGATCTATAGTCACTATAGTTGCTTACAATGGACAGTTGCACATTTGACTGTTGACAAAGTTTATACAGCTTCCGCCTAGACTACTGATCGACCTCGTTGTTTGTGGAACCAGAAACTGAACAGTCTCCTCTAGGTTGGAAGTCGAATTCCAGGTGATTTTGACCAAGTCACATCTGAGTACGGAGTCTACACTATTTTTTCCAAGCGGTGCTTATTTCTGCTCCTCACATATACATTGTGAGATACTGCGCGGTTCCGCAAAACGATGACAGACAATTCATACCGTATCCGTCCTGGAAACGCACAGGAGTCAGTTGTAACTAAGGCGCAGACTGCAACTAAGACTGTCGTCTTGCAACTTAGGTTTGAGTATCAAAGTATTCTAGTACATAAGGGAGATTGATCAAATGCACTTTCAAGGCTTCCACTCTTCTCTGATCGGTGGCAGAGTATGACCAGCATCGGATAGATCAATATAGTTAACAAGTAGGTGACTTTATTTTACATACTCTGCACTTCGGCTTGGTGGTTCAGCGGGGCACGATAATTATGAGTAGAGATGGATAAGTGGAACATCTAAAAGAAACCTTAGCCACGTTCCCCTGCTGTTGACCACTTTATACACACCAATGACCTAGAAGCTTTAATCAGGGTTTTCAAACAAAGCTGAAACGTCTTCCCAACTTGCAAACCAAGAAGCCACCAGTACTCACAGGGTACACCAAGACTTATTGGTCTCACCACCCCAGTCCGTGGTTTGTTTGCCTCATCATAAGTGTCTTGCGTTGGCTGTCTTCTTATCGCGTGGCACGTACCAACATTGCCTTGTTCAGCCGATCTATTTGTGCGCTATCTGAATGATCCTTTTTATTGATGACTGCGCTCATCCACGCCCGCGCTTTGCACAGTATGCGTGACTAATCGTAGGACAGTCGGTGCTGGTCATACCTGTTTTTCTTAAGACTGATGCTACAAATCCAACCATACTTACGTTCTCCTCGAGGACTCTTAATGTAGTGGACTACCCAACCGGAGGTGCAAGTATTCCGAACACACTGTTGGTGCCATCCTACTTTACAGAAACATGTCAATGGCTATGTATTTGTCCTCAAGCATTTCCTACTCTTGACAGCCAGCTAGTTCAGACGTTTTTGTTCCGTGAAAGAGGTTTGTGCAGTTGAGTCTGCAAAACAATTGTGTTGGATTATCCAATCGACAGTGGGAATATTCCAACTCTCGGTGGAATATCTCAATGTGGAGATGGGGTACGTCCAAAACCCGTAGTGACCGGATTGCGATCAGATGAGCCAACGCCCAACGAAATCGGCCGAACGGACGAGGAATGGCGGGGGGACCCCCCTCCATAGAATTCGTCGATCATACACACACGAACCGGGCGGAAGTGCACACAACGTGTGGGCGGAAACCGGGGCTGTTGTGGATCGGAATTCTGGTTCATAAACACGAGCGCGTACATGGCATAGCAACCAGTGAGTAGGACAATAAAGCTAGTGCTTTATTGAAAGACTTTTTGCTACATTAGAACGGCTGAATGTACCACTTGTCGATTCTCAACGAAATCACCGGTGCTCTACTTGTTGACGTCTGTTACCTCAAACTTCCACCGTTGATCGATAAGCCCGAGGAATGTCACTGGTCCGAATCAACTGAAGAAAACCCGTCGACGTGCGTCAGGTATCTCAGGCTTTTCCACATGACAGCTTCCACCAACCATCGATTCAGGGGTTTCTTGCATAGCGACCATCTGACCGGTGATCATTAGAAGTTTGTAGTCCGTAGTGCTGTTTGCCTAATAGCTGACCAAGCGCTGCTAGATTGGCTTCTGTTCGATCATAGATAAAGTCAGGGATAATTCATACCGTTAATTGTGAAGTTTATCCAGTACTATAATACGAACAGTCATAGACATGGTCGTTGATTATGTGAACACGATAGAGCTCTCTTGTTCAAAAATTGTAACGGCCTGATTAAAATCGACTCACTTAATCAAGTGATTGATCTAGCCGGCTTTTTTTTTAACTCAACGATACGTGACTAAATCTTCACTAAACATACCAGTACATAAGAAGCACCTTGACTATTGTGCAAGAGACAGTCGAAACTAGCAAGCGCACATAGAATGAACTTGAACTGTGTAACAGAGAGTGCTGTCGTGTTGTTAGTGTCATTGTGGTTTTTGTTTGTGTAAGTCGTCTACGTGGCTTATTGGACGTTTGGTTCATGGTTGTTCGTGTTGTCTCCTTCTACAGGACTGTCGAGGGAACTACTATTCCGGATAAACGCTGTTCCCCTGTGTGTCTACGTTGCCCAAAGTTGATTCATAAGTGTTACGGACAATTAAAGTAAAAAAGGCCGGTCTGTGTTTTACAAATGATGTGGTTCATTCGAGGCCTGCAGTTCTTTCAAAAAGAGGCATCTCGGTTTAAGTTGATTTTCTACATGGCTGCTTATTTATAGCGCGAACCCAGTTCAATGGAGACCTACCAGTACTAACAATAAACTATACTAGAAGTTCCTGGAGTCGACAGTCGTCTAGCTCGAAAACATATACCGTGCGTTTCATTTGTTACTTGGGTTTTTGAAGAAATACCTAAACTCTAGGGCCGGTCGACCGGTTAGTTTCGGTCTGTAAAAACGCGTAAATCGAGTCTGTCTTAAGTCCGGGTCGTTGTATGTAGACTGCGCATGCTTGGGGTCTGCGAATTTGCGTACCCGTTACGCTTCGAGTTCACACTGTGTTAGAAAATCAGACGACTATCTAAACGCGCTTCAGTACAGTTTGGAACAATTACGGAAGGTTTAACTCAGTAAGTCATCAACTGAGTTCAGAGGTGTACAAACAGTTGTTGAAGTTCAGAAACGTCATTTGTTGCTACTAATTTCTATTGTCTCATGCCACCTAACTCCCATCTAGCGAAGATTGACACAATTTTACCCAAAAGTGAGTAGGATATCGGCTAAGAATCTTGAACAACGGGGAATATTGAAGTGATGGAAGTGAACGTGTTACCGTGATTTACAAAAGAAGTATGTCTATTAGTAATCTATCGGGAAGTTATTTGAGTCATTCAGTAGAGGTAGTCAAACAAACACTAAGTTGGCCACCAATCGAAACAGAACTCGTAGCAATTCTAATAAACCAAACGTTTAACGTTGTAAAGCATATCCACCTACAGGCCATGAATTGAAAAAAATTTTCATACAAAACTTCCCTTATTTCTCCATCATTCCAATTTATTGCCTAGAAGGGTTCTAAGTTTAGAACTGGTTACTTACTCAGACGACCTACACACTTCTGATGTGTAGGAACAGTATGAAACCTAGTGGCATTGAGACAACATCGCAGAAGCACCAGTAATACCTTACAACATGGGGAAGATGTACATGAAGCCAAGTGTTTCCAAAACAAACCCGTACAGGAATAAGGTGTAGCTGGAGAAAATAGAGCACAAGGTTTGTAAGCCAGTATCGACACAACTGACAACCAGCCTTTACTAACGGCAGTGATGTTTGTTTGTCTAAGATCAAATCGTAACACCATAACAGGAGCTGCGTGATCATCCGAACAGCTCAATAACCCATTATCTCCCGAGACAAATAAAGGTTACCATGTGAAGCTACGATTAAGCCAGATGTGTTGCACAAATGAAGTATGCGTGAAACGAACTGAATTTGAGCTCACTTTTTTTTCGAAGATTCAAGTGTGTAAACACTGGAATATGTGGAGGTGAAACACAAAGTTGACGGACTGAACCTCGTGGGAACAACCCTCCTATTGTCAGACACCCTTGAGTGTGAAAAGGAGTATCAAGAAATCGTTCAATGTATAGTCTGTGTTATCTTATATTTGAGCTGATGATTTGAAACTCATTCATATAAGCGAGTTGCATGGTTAACGATGACAGGCAAACCGCATTCATTTATCCTAGACGTAGACTGGGAATCGACCTTCTGTTTTATGCATACTTTTCTAGTAACATCTGTAACTCTATTAAGTCTTTTGGGAAGTCAGACATCACCAGTTTGCAAACAGCTAGCTAACAATTTTCTTGCGACTTTTCGAGCCACTTCAATCAGATTTCCAAGCTCAATAATTCCCAAAGATGACTAAGTACTTTTGAAATCGATACAACTAATTCCACTTGAATTCATCTTCATGTTCCATTCGTCATCCACTTAGCCAAGCCAGCCATTCAAAATAACCTGTCACAAACTCAGCGGCGACCCATCTTAAAAGGGCTTACAGAAGACTTGCGCAGTCGTGGAAAATCCAGTCAACTCATTCGTCCGTGAAAGAGGGCCACACGTTTTCGGTCTCAGTGATAGCCATCAAATACCTTCTCCTACCTAGTTAGTACAGTATTCATTTTCTGTTTGATCTGAATCAATAGCAACACCTTGATACGGTGAAGCTCTGTTAGCTATATCACCAGGGCAATGTATATAGTGAAAATAATTATGCTTGTTGAACTGTCCGCGAGTCAGGTGAACCAAGAAAACCATGACCTAAAACGCGGGTGATTAACTTGAATGTCCCAACCCAGGTGGCATTTAATTTTGTGTAAAATGTAGAATTTTTCATCGTAGTTGGAGTGGATCGATCGGTGCACAACAGCTTACTTCACCACAATGAATACAAAACCGCAATGCTTCTAACGATAAGTACGCTGTACATCATTGTGAAAGTCCACTTCCTAGATGAAAAACAGCAGCGATTAAACTGACTCAAGCCCGATTGTCTTCTATCAAATTTATCAATCTACGTCACGGAATCAGATGAAAACTGATATGTGCTGCAACCACAAAAACCAGATAAAAAGCCTCGAGTAGACGACTGTTTTGAATCACTTCGGAATCTATTCGTGTGTCAAGAAAGACAATGCCCACCAATCACATTGTGCGTATGACGTTTTATGTCGTCAGGATAATGAATCATTGTTGTAAGGTATAAAACAACACACTCTACGGACGAAGTGATTTGGGGAAATTAATTTCATATTCACTGTTTAAAGACTGTTTCAAAGAAATGGAAAATCAGTCAACAGCTTGTGGAGGGAAAACAAATGTTGACAGACGATTTGAAGCATCGGCAATGGGATTGACGTGTTACAGTGACGGAACATAAGGGACATCAACAGAAAACCGTCAATACGCGTGGCTTACACCGCATCATTCATCGTTCCACTCACACACAGTATAAACTCGAAAGAATAATATCGAGAGATATGAGAATGGAGGCTTCTGTGATTCGGTTGATCAAAGCTAGTTAGCCAGATGATGGTACACTAGCATGAGAATAAAACCCTCATCTCTCAGAAACAACAACGCACAAACATGATTGGTAAAATTTAAGCTGTGAAGGAAGATATTGAAAACGTAAGACAACAAGCAGTTCAGTACAGAAGTACATAGTGTTACAATCC